>APFE030365725.1:86847-210568 GCA_000404065.3 Pinus taeda | reverse complement strand
TAAGATTCATTTTACAAATATTTAATTAAAAAAAGTATTAAAAAAATTGTATTGTAGTTTCTTTATCTATATGATTATTATCATTTTTATTTCAGATATTTTATTGAAAAAGTGACATACACATCCGGTCATTCTCTGTTGTAGAATAAGCCTCTTGTACCCTATATTTCAAAAATTCCATTATTTTCCTTTAATGTGATGAGAATATTCAAGTAAATTAAAATTATGGTTTCTTACATTGCATATCAAATCTAGGGTTAAGAGCTAGTTGCCACTAATGGAATGCTATAACCCTTGGGTCCAAGTTTTTCAAACATAATTTTTTATTCCCAACATATGAAAGAAGCTAATAGTAGAAAAGACTAGTTTTAGATACCTGTTTTGATCAATAAAACTTAGCAACTTGCAATTCTTAGGCAAAGATCCATGAACAAAGTGATGGATAACTAATTGCCAATCTCAGCAGACTACCTAATCTCAGATGCTTACTTCTTTAGCCAGAAAGAGCCTATGCAGTAATCCATATGGGCCCTCCCAGTGATACCTATACCACATTATTTGTGCAATTATCTAACCCATACTCAATTTCAATTTTTCCACATAAATTGAAAATAACCCCTCCTCTCCTATCTCCTACATTTATTTTGAAAATAATGTAAGAGGTTATGCATAATTTTGTTGTCACTCTGAATACCTACTGTCCATGGATTCTTCTTCGAGAAGACTAATCTATCTTTGATACTTCGAGAATGACAGGTTTGCTGTTTTCGAAATCACTGAAAAATGAAAGGCTTGCAGTGCTGTTGAAAAAGGAGGATGAGGTGCCCGAAAATATCTTAAAACGCGGAAGGGACCACTATCGAATATTTTTCAACCTTGCCTGCATATCCACTTTGGCAAACACACCATATTTGGTCATATTGAAATTCATGTTCCGAATTCAACAACTGTTATCAGTGATATATGTTTTTCATTGCTGGGTAGCTACACATTTCTGTGTTGTTTTGGTTCAGCCCTCTGCTGATCAAAATTATATTCTTGAACAGTGGAGATATCTTCCCTGCTCACCTACTGCACTAGCTATGGTAAGAAATCTGTTTATATAGTAGCTTCCATCTATTTCAGACACATTTCATGTTGAGAAGATATGAATGGAGTTAAGAGCGTACAGATTTGATAATATAAGATTCATAAGACTGCAAGAAAATCGAGTTATGATGGATTCAATAATAGTCTCGGTTTTCTTTTGTAGTACTAGGATTATACTTTCTGCTTAAACCTAAGGCTGACTGTTTTTGTCAATGAAGCCAGACTGCTAAATGCAAAATTTTAAGAGGAAACTATGTTTTGGTTTCAGCCGTTAAAGTGTTGGGTACTTTCTTTATTGTTGAACACAGTCTTTAAGCGTTGTACCAGTTAGAAGAATACTGAACGAAGTACTTTTCTGTCAATATCTGAATCTGCTGTATTTTCTTTCCAGGCGGCCGCAGACATATCAGAGGTGCAACTCCGGACTGAGGCTTTTAAGGCCTTTATTTTTGTAGTTTAAAGAATATTGCGTTGCAATTAGCAAGTTGCAAATATTAATCGCCATGGAATAGATCATTGTCTTACTGTTTTTCATCTGGTTTATTAAATATTATTTTATTTATATTTAATATTAAATATTATTTTATTTTCATTTAATAAATAAGATGGAAGGATAGCTGGGTTGAGTATGTTCTTATTTCTGCTTGGTTAAGAGTTCTTTTTCCTAGGATGTAAGAAAACAGGTTAACTGCCCAAGACCCAGAGCCATCTGGCAGGAGTGAAAACCTGCCCTTTTACGGACCACCAGCTGAATATTCCAGGTGGCCAGGTTTTCATTGAATAAGGGTGATAAGTCAGACTAGGTTCCCAATAGCAACTAGATATGGTTGTCCTCACTCCTGGTTTAACAACTGAGTTAAGATAGATTTTCCACCCTGTAAAAAAATAAAAAAAGGTAAGCCATAAAAAGAAAAACAATAAAACATCATTAATATCTTTAACTTATTCCATAATATTTTCCAAAACAAAATTCCCAAAAATTTCTATAATAATGTCTAAATAAACTATTTATCATATCTAAATGAACTATTTTTCCCTTTCTGACTAACATGTTATCTTTTCTTGGCCGCCAACATGTCAGGGGTGCAACTTAGTAGTCTCTTCAAATATGAAATATGAAAACTAATACAAAAACAATAATAATAAATATATTAGTAATATAACTATGACAAAATAAATAACAGTAGTAATACAAAAATAATAATAGTAAATATGTTAATAAATATAACCTTTTAAGTTAGTAATGGTTGAGAGGATCACATCCCGAAAAACTTGTGTGGAGAGGAATGAAATCCTTTAAGAAATAGAAGAAATTCAAGTGAACTCTACCTCCCAGAAGTAAAAAGATCTCATGTCTCATAACAAAGTTTGTTTTATGTATCAAAGAATTTTTTGTTATTAAACTCAAATAATCAATAGAAGTGGGAGTGAAAGAAAATTTAATATTTGGGCAGAGTCTCTCTCATGTTCTTCAAACTCACTAATAGCTTGCCACTACTCATGTTCTTCAAACTCGATCCTTGTCCAGGAGTTCATCGAAAATTCGCGAGGAATGAAGCTCTTTACTTGCAGATGGCTACCAACAGATAAGGAAGCCAAAGCCCTCATATGTCTCTGCCATGGTCAGCATCAAAAGCTTTGCAATTCATTGTCCATAAATCCACATCACAAACACAACCTTAGTCGCAAATCCATAGATTCAGGAGTTTGTAAATTCGTTAAGGATTTCGCGTTTCTATAGTGTAATTTGTTTCCTTCGCGTGCTTGCAGGCTATGGCATGGAGTGCAGCATTTTCATGGAAGGTACTTCAACTGTTGTCCCTGGAATATAAGTAAATATGACCAGGATGTTCATGAGTGAACAATGTTTGTTAGAGTGTCCTTACCAAAATTTCATATTAATTTTACTCTAAAATTAATAACCCAATTGGACTTATTATCAGACACAGGAGTGAGGCTAGCAAAGGCTGGGTATGCAGTATTTGGTATAGATTATGAAGGACATGGCAAATCTGATGGAAAACGTTGTTACATACAAAGCTTCGATGACATTGTAACAGATTGTGCAACTTTTTTCAGGAGCGTCGCTGGTATGTATAAATGGGACTTTTTATGCATGCGATATATATAAATCTTATGGTGGGTATGTGTAAATGGGACTTTTTATGCATGCGATATATATAAATGTTATGGTGATTTGTGTTCATGACGGATGGTATGGAAATTATTTTGCAGAGGGCGTTGATTACAGGGAGAAAGCGAGGTTCCTTTATGGAGAATCAATGGGAGGAGCCGTGGCACTTCTCATCCATCGAAAACAGCCTAACTATTGGAATGGAGCTATACTTGTTGCCCCTATGTGCAAGGTATCATTTATATAAATATTTTACATTGCATGACTTGAATCTTTATATGCGAGCTCACTTTGATCATACTAATTACAGATAGTGGACGAATTAAAGCCTCACCCTTTAGTTATTAGCATATTGAAGAAGTTAGTTGCTATAATTCCAACATGGAAGATTGTGCCCATTCAAGACATTGTAGATAAAGGCTTTAAAGACCCAGAAAAGAGACAGAAGGTAATCAACTCTACTGCTGACATTATTTGATTCCTTCTTACCAAATTGTACCCAATTTGCAGAAACAAGTTATTAATTCTCATGGATTGCTCCTTACTCCAATATCTGCAACTACACACAGATTAGGGCAAATCCCTATTTTTATCAAGGTCGACCTCGTCTAATGACGGCTTACGAGATCTTCATGACAAGTTTGGACATAGAGAAACGGCTGGATGAGGTACGTAGTTCAACATTGAATTCAATCAATATTTACTATATGGTTATACTGTTATGATGGCCATAATGAATTATATGATGCAGGTGAGCTTGCCCTTCCTGATTGTTCATGGTGAAGCCGATAAAGTGACAGACCCATCTGTGGGAAAATTGCTGTATGATTCTGCCAGAAGCATAGACAAGACGTTGAAGCTGTACCCCGATATGTGGCATGCCTTGACTTATGGCGAACCTGCGGGGCACATTGAATTGGTATTCTCAGACATCATTGCGTGGTTGGGCAAGAGAAGCGGAGGAGTAGGGTGCCCTGAAAACGCCCACGTAGAGAACAATACCGATTCCGCAGAGACCGCCACGAATATGGGAGCAGAAGGAGAACGGCAGGTTTCCAACGACAACCAAGCGGGAGTGGTAGAATAATAAAATCGTAGAATAGACAGGAAAGGCATGTGTCGTGGAATGCGTGGTGAAAAGCTTTTTGCGTGCAGGAGCCGACAATCTGCTGTGAATGGAAATGAGTCGCTGACCGTTATCAGAGCTGAAATAACAAAACGCGCATGAGTATGGAAATTTTATGTGGTTGTGTTTTGAAATAGGTGTAATATTGATATCCTTGTGTTGGCCACAATGGAGTAATATTTTCCTTATATGATATTACAAATAATCATAAAACCAACTATTAATGACGTGGCTTCGTAAATAATTCTTTGAAAAGGTAGTCAGTTTTTAAGATGTGAGTGGGTAAATGTTAATTAGCATTACCTACTTTTAATCAATTTAGATTCGTGTTAAGAGAACTATTTTATTGAGCATTCAGGGTTAGCTAGGTTGTTTTTACTTGGAAACTAATCATATAAAAATTGCAATTTTCTATTATTTATTAATCAAAAAGTTATTTCATAGATTAATAATGTCTCGTTAAAAAATAATTATTAAAAATAATAACTTGCATATTAATAGTGATTAATTTTAATTTATTTTTAATATTAAATATTATAATCACTTAACGCTCTCATTTTTTCATATACATTATATGAGAAACGAGGTAGATATCCAATACTATTTGAGATAATTTTTTCCAACCTTAATTATTATAATGACTTATTAGTTCTCTCAATTTTTCATATACATCATATGACAAAGGATATACAAATCAAAGACAATTTTAACTATTATAGTAAAAGTTATATCTAAACCTCTTTTATTACAATACAATGTGAAAATTTGTGACTTAGGCATTGTTAATCTTCGAGAAAATTTTAGTGAACATTTTTTATATTATATTGTTTAATAAGAGTAATAGAAACACTTCGAAGGAATGGTTGTTCTTATAGAATCTCTACATTATTATCAAATTTTACAAAAAGATATGTTAGAGGTTTTAAAACAAAATTTCTAGGTTTAATCCATATTTGAGCCATTGCTCCGAGAGCACCATTGACAAGTACAATATCAATATGTATGTTTGAAGCATTCTCTTAACTCCAACTCTAATAAGAAACTTAAAGTTCAGTTCTTCCTCATTCTGATTGAGTAAAATAGTTGCATCTTACTCTTATAGCAACATTAGGTATAATAGGGAAATCTAGATATCCAGAAAATTGATTATTGTGACTTTGTAGATCATTGTTTTTTACAACAACAAAAAAATGGAAAGACTGAAATAATAACATACTTTTTAGAAATGTAAAACCCATCAAGGGACTTTATATCTTTGGATCTAACAAATTGGTTGTATCCTAGGCAAACATAAACTTTTTCAAGTAAAACAGATAGTCTATATGTAATGAAATAGCTTTCTTAACCCAAAAATGCATAGAAATAATAGAACCCATAAAAAAGTTATGTATAAGATACAGAAGATTAAGATCTTGGTTAAAAACAAGCATGGGTCTTTATATGAGCTCTATTACTATGTTGTACAATACACTAATGTATCATATGATTAAAAATGTTAAAGAGGGAAATAGGCCATGGCCAGGAAATTGCTCATCCAAATCAAAAATCAATATACTAGTGTATCATGTGATTAAAACCATTAAAGAGAGAAATATTTCATGATACAACTGATCTGAAAATAAGATCTTAAAACAATATTAAGGTATTATAGACTCATGTGCAGGAATGCCTATATTACTTAGTGCAACAGATCGAAAAGACTACAAATAATATAGACAATGAGCAGTTAGAGAAACACAACAGACACACACATATCAACACAACAAATAATCAAGGATTTCACCCAAAACTCTTGGGCTATGTCTCCTGGTCCAGCTTTTAGTGGTGACCTCTCTATTATGTCTTCAAGAGCAGATTTTTACAAGTGTGAGCTGAAATCGAGTCTCGACACAATAGGGACAAACAACAAGGTTTTTACTTAAATCCCTCAAGTCTTCCTGAGTACACAAATGCTCCCTCTTCACTCTTTGTCTTATGTTTTCTCTCTGTCTCAGTAACTGCCCCCTCTGCCTCTGACATTGAGTGGCTTTTAAGCCTATCGGCGCTTGTCTGTTCGTCTCCCCTTTCGGGCTCTCTGGCTCTTGGCCTCTGTCCGTTCAAATCCCCTTTAAGTGTTAAACAATCATTGTAAAACGCCTTCAGGTATGGTGAGCACCTGTTTTTAAACGAAAAGGACCATTGGCGCATTCTAAATCCCCAAAAAGTCGTTTCTCTATTTACACAAAGAAATACACAGAAAACACTAGAAAATCTGACAATATGCTTTCTATCAGACTTCAAATAATATTAAATCTGCCTTATAATCCTATTGGGTCCGCCTTTGATTGCTATCACAAGACCGCCATTGATCTGCATGATCTGCAATCTAACAATTAATATCCATTTTGGGCAGTTTATGGGTACGAAGATTATCCACTTGAAAAGGCAGTTTTCTCTCTCCGGCATCAAGCCACGTGTCGACTAGTGTATGGGATCGAGAGGAGCCCATCCAATACCACTTACCGCCTGAGGCCCGTCCGAAATCCCGCTCATTACGAAACTCAAATAATATAAGGTTGCGTCTATAATTCCTTTCAGGTCCGACTTTATCGCTTCGGGGCATTTTTCTTTGTATTTTGATTTTTATCCGAAAATGAAAAAATACATAGAAAAACCCTTTTTACTAGATCTCAAAATATATATATTCACATCCATAAACCCTTTCGGGTCCAGCTTTATCACATGTCATATGTCCATCCTGACGTATGATCGACGATTGCTCCGATTGGCCTGATCGGCCATCGACGCATCGCTATCGCATGGTCGCAAATCTTTGGCATCACCCCTTACATAGTTGTGATGAGATATTGCGATGTGATATATCGTAATCACATATCGCCTAACCTTTGGGCCGTGGGTTACATCATACTGTGTGTATTGACGATGAGATATTGCGAGTAGATATGTACTGTTGATATGCGCACTTGATCAATGTCCCTCGTTTAATCGCATTGATCGCTATCATGATTTCCATAAGGCCGCCTCCGATAGACTCTGCTTGCCACCTCTGATTGCGATATTCCAATTAGATCTGGATCGTTGATTGGTCCGATCCAACGGCTCCTATGCAATGTTGCTTTAGCCTCTGCTTAACTCTATTTTCCCCATTTCTTCATGTTTTTCCTCTGCGATAGTGTTTTTTGCCATTTGTTAATGTTTTTCCCTTGTGATATTGTTTAAGTATATGAACACTTAGAGGGTTTTAGTATTCATTTTGGATCACACCTTCCCAATGAAAGGCTTTTGGACCACCAAAAGTTGGTTTTTAGGCATCGATCAAGTCAAGATAAAACTTCCTCACTTGTCCAATTTCTATCCATCGTGTAATGCTTGGTTTTGAACCTTTGAGTCTGATTCTCAGGTACTCAACATCCCCTCCTTGCATAGTTCTCACCTTCCTGTCCAGAATTCTGTCTTCCTACAACTCATTGAGATATTCAAGAAGCAGATCATCAATAGAAGGCAACTAGATTTGCTCTTTGGGATCTTCAATCAATTAAGGTTCATATAGTCTCAAGTTTTCTGCATTAATGACTGAATAGATATGCATATAAGCTGGAAAATCAAGGCGAAAAGTGTTTTCACAAATTTTATCAAGTATCTTGAGATGCCCATACCTTATTGGGTTTAGCTTCTTACCTTGACCTTGCTTCTATCTGTTGGGTGTGGAGCATGATTATTTAGAGGTCTTTGTTGCAGCCGAATGTACACCCTAGGAAGTTTGTACACTCCTCCACATAGGTAGGTGCGAGGGGGACTTGGTCCCCCCGTGGGGTTTTGGGGGGCCGATCCCCCCCCCCCCCCACGGCTAGGGGTTCCAAGGGGCCAGCGGTCCCCCAGCGGGCGTTTTGGGGGCAACGCCCCCGAAGCTAAAAACAGATGTAAAATTGCATTGTAAAAGTATAGTAATTTCTAGTCAATCTGGGCCGTTCATTAGGCAAATGATCTGATGGTAGAACTTATGTCTAGTTTATGGTTTTTTGCCCTAGAAGGAAACCCCTCTCTTTGTATGAAGGCATTGTATTGAGGCTATGTAATAGATGTGTATTCTCCGTGTAAGAAACAGAGAGGTGAGACTGTGAGAGAAAACAGAGGATATTACAATAGATCTACTGTAGGTTGTGTCTCTTCATTTTGCTGGATAATAAAAAGGAAGGACTCGCTGTTCGGGGTGGACATAGCCCAAACTGGGTGAACCACATATATCTATGTCTCTCTAGTTTTTATGTGTTTTTTGTGTTTATATTTCTGCTATATTCTATTTGTTCCATTTCTCTGTAATTTATAATTTTCCAACAACTGGTATCAGAGCCGAAGGTCTATTTGGCTAACAAACTTGCAAGAGAGAAGGATTCCTGGTTCGAGTGGGAGAAATGGTGAAAGATAGTAAGTTTAGGGTTGAGAAATTTAACAACCAAAACTTCTCACTCTGGAATATGCAATTGGAATATTATCTGTATCAGAAATATATGTACCTACCATTGGGCGGAAAAACAAAGATGCCAACAGGTATGACAGATGAAGAATGGAACCTTCTCGATAGAAAGGCGCTCGTAACAGTACAGTTATGCTTCGCAGTGTTGGTCATCTTCAAAATTTCGAAGGAAACAATGACAGAGGGTTTGATTAAGGTGTTGGCAAAACTATATGAAAAACCCTTGGCCTCAAACAAGGTATTTCTTATGAAACGATTATTTAATATGAAGATATCGAAAGGTGGATCTGTTGAAGACCATTGAAATGATTTTAATACTGTTACAAGTTAGTTAAATTCTGTAGGGGTAAACTTTGATGATGAAGTTAGAGCTCTATTATTCTTGTGTTCATTGCCAGAAAGTTGGAATGGTTTAGTAATGGCCATTAGTAACTCTGTGTCTGGATCTAGTACTTTAAAGTTTGATGATGTTGTCAGTGCTATCCTTAGTAAGGAAATGAGATGGAAAAGCTCTGGTGAGACATCCGGTAATGCTTTGAGTGTAGAGTCTAGAGGAATAAAAATGGAAAGAAGAAAGAGCTCAGGATATTGCCGTAAATCAAGGAAAGGCAGATGCTGGAAATGTGGAAAGAAAGGACACCTAAAGAAAGACTATAGATCTCGGAAGGGAAAAGAAGGAGATGCACAACAAGAAAACAATCATGAAGAAAATGTGACAGGTGAGGTGTTACAATATTCTTTGATTCTTTCTTTCGAAAATATTATTGATTCCTGGGTGGTAGATTCAGGGGCCTCATTCCATGCCACACCTGATAAGAAATATTTTCATGACTATGTTCAAGGAGATTTTGGACAAGTCCGTTTGGGTGATGGTAAACCATGTAAAATTGTTGGAATAGGTAAGGTTCTTGTAAAACAGCAGAATGAAAACCAATGGCTACTAAAGGAGGTAAGACATGTTCCAGATCTGAAGAAAAATTTGATTTCAACAGGGCAGTAAGGCGGTGAAGGTTGTGTGACAACTTTCACAGATAAAGCTTGGAAGGTCAGCAAAGGAGCCCTGGTAATAGAAAAATGTGAAAAGGTTGGTACATTGTATTTATGCAATGGTATTTCAAACTCTGTTAATGCTTTAACTTCCAAAGGAGAAGATGTACCATTATGGCATCATAGGCTTGAACACATGAGTGAGAATGGGATGAAGATTCTTCACTCAAGGAATTTGTTGCCGGGTTTGAAGAATGGTGATTTGGACTTCTGTGAGAATTGCATTTATGGAAAATAGAAGAGAGTCAGATTTCTCAGAGTTGGAAAAGAAAAGAAGAGCAAAAAATTAGAGCTTGTGCATACAAATGTATGGGGACGTGCTGAGGTATCATCTCTTGGTGGCTCTTGTTATTATGTTATTTTTATTGATGATGCAACTAAAAAAGTTGGATTTATTGTATTAAGAATAAATTCAATGTATTTGATACTTTCAAGAAACGGAAAGCTTCGATTGAGATTGAGATAGGAAAGAAACTGAAATGTCTCAGAGCAGACAATGGAGGTGAATATTGCAGCAAAGAGTTTGATAGGTACTTTTCAGAGCATGGAATTTGTAGAGAGAAAACAGTTCCAAGAACAACACAAGAAAATGGTGTGTCAGAAAGGATGAACAGAACAATCATGGAACGTGCAAGGTGCATGAGATTGCATGCGGGATTGCCTTTACAATTTTGGGCAAATGTTGTAGATATTGTTGTTTATCTAATAAACAGAAGGCCTTCAAGTTCATTGGATGGTGGTGTTCCAGAGGAAGCATGGACAGGTAAAAAGGTAAACTACTACTTTTTAAAGCATTTTGGTTGTGGGGCCTTTTTCCATATTAATAAAGAAAATAGAACAAAGCTTGAGGCAAAATCAAAGAAATGTACCTTTATTTGATATGGTGTTAATGATTTCGGTTATTGCTTATATGATTAATAAAATCACAAAATCATTAGGAGCAGAGATGTAATATTCAATGAAAAGGTCTTATATAAAAATCAGTTGCAGGAAAAGAAAACAAGGAATACATATTTCTTGATGAGATCACTGAAAAAGTAAAGGTGCCTAAAAATAATAATAATCAACAACCACCACAATAGCAACAGGCACCCTAAATGCTTGAAAATGATGTTAGAAGATCTACCAGGATAGGTATACCCCCTGAACGATATTCTCCTTCATTATATTATTTATTAGACTGATTCTGGTGAACCCAAACATTATGAAGAAGCAATGCATGTTGAAAGTAGGAAGAAGTGGGAGATAGCCATGGAAGAAGAGATGGACTCCTTAACCCATAACCAGACTTGGGACCTAGTCAGGTTGCCTACACGGAAAACTAAATTGCAGAATCAATGGGTTTAGAGGATGAAGGAAGAAGATGGAGGAAAACGAAGGTACAAAGCTAGACTTGTGGTGAAGGGGTTTGCACAAAAGAAAGGTATTGATTTTGATGAAATATTTTCTCTTGTTGTTAAAATGACTTCAATCAGAACTATTTTAAGTCTAGTAGTAGTTGAAGATTTGCATCTTTATTAGTTAGATGTAAAGACAACCTTTCTCCATGGGGATTTGGAGGAAGAGATATATACGCACCAGCCACAATGATATGAGGTGAAAGGGAATGAGAAACTAGTGTGCAGGTTGAAGAAGAGCTTGTATGGCTTAAAACAGACTCGAAGGCAGTGGTACCTAAAATTTGACAAGTTTATGTCTGAACAATGTTATACTAGATTTCACTCATCATTGTGTTTATCTAAAAAAGAAAAATGATGGCAGTTATATTATATTGTTATTGTATGTGGATGACATGCTTGTTGCAGGGTCTAACATGCAGGAAATAAATGTGCTCAAAGAAAATTGGAAAATTCATTTGCAATGAAGGATTTGGGAGCTGCAAAACAAATCCTTGGTATGAGAATAACTAGAGATAGGAAAAATCACAAATTAACATTGTCCCAGAAGGAGTAAATACAAAAGGTGTTGAAATGATTTAATATGCACAATGCAAAACCAGTTAGTACACCTTTTGCTAGCCATTTCAAACTTAGTAAGGAAATGTGCCCAAAGACCCAAGAAGACATGGATTATTATATGTCTAAAGTTCCATATGCATCAGCAGTTGGAAGCTTAATGTATGCAATGGTCTGTACAAGGCCTGATATTGCACATGCAGTGGGAGTTGTAAGTAGGTACATGAACAATCTAGGAAAGGAACATTGGATGGCAGTGAAATGGATTCTCAGATATTTGAAAGGTACCACAAATCAAGCATTACGCTTTGGTGGTTCAAACATTTCCCTACAGGAATATGTTGATGCAGATATGGTAGGTGACAAAGATAATAGGAGGAGCACTACAGGATACGTATTTACTATTGGAGGAACAGATATCAGTTGGGTTTCAAATATCCAAAGTGTTGTTGCACTTTCAACAACAGAAGCAGAGTATGTTGCTGCTACAGAGGCTAGTAAAGAAATGATTTGGTTACAAAGGTTTATGGGTGAATTCGGTAATGAGCATGATAAGGGCACGTTATACAGTGATAGCCAAAGTGCCATTCATCTTGCAAAGAACTCAGCATTTAATTCCAGGACTAAACACATATAGCTCAAGTACCATTTCATACGATCAATGTTGGAAGATGGACAGTTGAAGCTGGAAAAGATACACAATAACCATAATCCTGCAGATATGCTAACAAAAGTTGTAACCAGGGAGGAAATGAGAACATGCTTAGTTTCAATTGGTCTTCAAGGATGATGATGAAGATGAGAAACAACCAGGTCCAAAAGAGGAGTCATTGTCCAGCAAATGAAGCAGCGATGAAGTTGCTACAATCATTCTCCAAGTGGGAGATTGTTGTGTGTGGAGCATGATTGTTCAGAGGTCTTTGTTTTAGCCAGATGTATACCCCAGGAAGTTTGTACACCCCTCCACAAGGGGGGGTACGGCGGGGAATTTTCCCCCCCGCGGGGGTCTTGGGGGGCCGATCCCCCCCGACTGGGGGGTCCGGGGGCCAGTGGTCCCCCGGCGGGGGCTCAGGCGCAGCGCCCCCGAAGCTAAAAACAGATGTAAATTTGCCTTGTAAAAGCATAGTAATTTCTAGTCAATCTGGGCCATTCATTAGGCGGATGATCTGATGATAGAACTTATGTTTAGTTTATGGACAAGTGCTCAGCAATCTTTTCATATTACAAGAGTCTAAAAAGAGCTTAAAGAGGACTCCAAGGGGGTTCATTTTTTGATATTTAATAGAGCTGAAAATGAGATAAAAGTATGCTCTGTGGTCAAAGTACAATTCATGATCATGCACATCAAATTCAGTATATCAGCTATAGATATGTTCAAAACAATGCCAAATGGATCAAACATACCTATTCCATTGGTAAAAATAGTTAAAGACTAAAGTTTACTCGTTTAATGATCATGAAATAAACATAAAAACAAGAATTTACCGTGCCATTTTCACCCTTTGATATTTACCATTCAGTTTGTTCTTTAAACCAGTTTTTTACCTCGAACTTCAATAGTTGATCGTGAGAGATTCTATGGATCATTTCTCGTGTCGCCTGGACCAAGTAGGAGATCTACCCTTCCTCTTTCTTTTCATGTAATTCTTTTAAAGTTTGTTGCAATTTTTTTTTTTTTTTGGGGTCCCTAGGGTTATAATATTTTTCCCTGGGATCAGTGTAGCCTTTCAAATCGGAAAGTGCACTAGAATGCACCCAAATAGAAGGGTACATGCATTGCAATGAATTATCTCCTGACCAGGGGTGAGCTAGGCGAGTTTCACATATTTCTTTCACCTGTTTGACCCAAAATTTCTCCAGTTCTTTTTATGAAATGGGTCCTAACTAAGATTATGGTTTGATTTCAGGCTATGATCAGATTAGAATGTATATTACTTGGTGAGAAAGAGACCATGAATAATGATACATGGTTTCCCTAAATGATTCAACACCTGTTGAGGCCCTCAGAAACTGTGGGTTGCTCAAATACTTCAGGTAGTCCGGGATGAGGCAACAATTAGAAATATTGCAGTTCTTAGTTCATGCATGGGATCCAATGGATCAGGCTTTTCATATAAGGGACAAAATGGTCTGTATTATGATTAATGATGATTACATTCTTACAAGGTTGTCGAGATGTGGTGTCCCCATTTCTCTTTCAAGTTCTTCCCGTGGGGGTGAATTAGTGAGGGACTACGTTCGTCAATTTTGTCGGCCAGGTACATAGCCTAGCAAAGATAGAAATATAATCATCAAAGATATTATTGATATGCCTTTGAGAACAATCCTTTTAACTATTGCAAAGTTGGCAGTTAGTGTGACACTTCATTTCCCGAACAGATCATACATGCATTATGTGCTTGAGTGTCTTGAGCCAATAGTGTTCAACTGGTGTGAGGGCATACTTTCTTCACTGGAAGAGTAGCTGACAAAGGTAAAGAGTGGTAAGATGAATAATTTTAGCTATTGTTCGATCTTATCACTTTTACCTTAGATAGAATTCCATTGATGCAACTTCATCATGTAACACTAGGTGTAGATGGTCCTAGAGATCCACTGATGCAAAGGTGGGTCGAATTGATGGTTAGACATGTTGGTCAGTCATCAATCACATTTTCTACTGAATTCTTCAGTTTGCTTGATTGAAAACACATTTTCATTGAGGAACATCTATACTTAGGGACATATTTTTGTGTAGATCCAGAGTTGAGTTTACTAGTGGGCACTCGATGGGGTGTTATAGGTAAATTGTTTTTGACCAAACGTTTTTGATTTTTAAGTTTCTACATGTTTTTGTGTTTTTTATGTTTCCAAGACTAAACTAAAATCGTTTTCATGCATATAAATGTTGGTATTGTTTGACCTATGGGACGTCAACAAGAGGTAGGTGGACCAGCATGGAGAAATGTTGGGAGAGCAGTTCTCTAGGATTTGGATTTAACCGAGACACTAGCAGAGTTGCAGGATCATGTAGAGGGGTTAGCCCTTAGTATACTGGATGTCTGGATTGAGGAGTTACCTATGAGGCTGCAACACCATACTATTGGTGTTCGTAGTTGTTAGATGAGGCTATTGCGCATGATAGCTCAGGTTGTGATATGTTATATTGAGCATCACTATGTCTACTTAGGATGATTTTTGTATGCATTTTGAGTTCTTAGGTCAGATGACCAAACATGTCTTGGACACAAATTTTGTAAAAAAATTTAAA
Source organism: Pinus taeda (assembly GCA_000404065.3). Classification (NCBI taxonomy): domain Eukaryota; kingdom Viridiplantae; phylum Streptophyta; class Pinopsida; order Pinales; family Pinaceae; genus Pinus; species Pinus taeda. Next base: position 195,493 of record APFE030365725.1, on the reverse strand, counting down.
ACATCTATCTATGTTTTACTTTCAAAGTTTTTATATATGTTTATGTGCAATCCTGTTCAACTAATTATGTGAATTGAAAATTTACTTTTACATGTGTCACAAATGTATGTTTAACACATAGTTCGCTAATGAATCAATTAATGTGTTAAAGTTTTTGGAAATATGTTGAAATTTAATATACTTAAAATTTCTTTCCACAAGATGAACTTTAAGGAACATACAAAGAATATTTGGGTTTCAGATGGTATAAATGTTTTTTAGTTGCAATACAACGAGTTGTGAGTCTAGCCTAATGATAATTCAGCAAATGCCAAGTGAAATGGCATTAGAGAGAAGTTTGATCAATGTGCTATACTCAGTGATATTTTTCGTAGAACGATCGGTTAAAATCCCTTGAAAACTCATTAACTCAACACTTGGACCGAAAATGGCCCATGATGTAGAAGATAGGTTTTGCGTACTATGACTAGCACCATCGGTTTAACCAACGAATGGTTCCAAACATTCTCACATCTGCAACAAATGAAAAGAAGATTAGTTAACCACATAAACTCTATAAAAGACACAATGACACACACACATGAAATTAAAGCATATATATAGTGATTTTACTACACTTAATTAAGCATAGTAACGTTTGAGATACAACCAGTTTTAGGGCTGCAACAATGGAATTCCATCGTAATCAACCAACACATAGGCACCTTTTGCCAAAACATGCTTGAAAATGTATGGTCCCATCCATAGTGGTTCAAATTTTCCTACACCTAGGTTATCAAATTCCTGATCATAAAGAAAGATGAGGTCTCCTACTGAGAAAATGTGAGGCTTAACATTTCGGTCGTATTATGCCTTGATTCGTTTCTTATTTGATTCATTAGCTGATGCAGCTTCATGACAGGTTTCATCCAGATGGATGAGTTCTAAGAAACACGCTTCTTCATCAAAAGTGTCAGGTAATTGGTTAGTTGCGAGTTTAAGAGATGAAATTTTACATTGTATCGACAAGATTGCCTCCAAACCATACATCGATTGAAAGGGTGTGAATCGAGTAGCATTCCTTACCAAGGTTCAATATGCCCACAAAGAAGAGTACATGAGTAAATGCTAGTTTCGTTTATGAACCCCTATTTTTCTTTGAAGCATTCGCTTAAAGAATTTGTTGATGGCCTCAACTTGTCCATTAGCTTGTGGATAATAAGGAGTAGAACTATCATGTGGAAGCCCTAACTTGGCAGTTAACCAAATCATCATGTGATTCCAAAAATGCGACCCATGTTCTATAGCTATAGCCTGTGGTACACCAAACAAGGAAACCACGTGGTTGAAAAAGAAATGTGTAGTTGTATCGCCACTGTTGTTTAATGTAGGCATCGCCTCAGCCTATTTTGTGAAATAGTCAACGATGACTATAATGTACCCATGCCACCCGGTCGAGTGAGGGTTACATGTCATGAAGTCAATGCCCCATTTGGAAAATGGTCCAACAATGATGACAGGATGCAATAGTGTATGTGGTAATCTAGCATTACAGTCATAGATCTGGCATGCATGACAACTTCTGATGGAAATAATGCAATCTTTAAATATGGTATGCCGAAAGTAACTAGCACAGAGAATCCTTTCTGCGGTAGCATAACCAGATAAGTGTCCACCACAAGCACCTAAATGGAAATCACTCAAAAATTTCTTAGATTCCTCATGTGTGAGGCACCTCTGTAAAATTGTATCGATACTACTATGGTAAAGAGTGTTATCAATGATCAAATAATCTTCAGCTTGGTATCAGATACGTCATTGTTGAGAAAGAGAGTTATCAGGCAAAAAATATTGGGTCTGGAGATAAATCAATATATCTCCATACCACGGGTCAAATGAGGAAATCAGGAATAGAGACTCATCCAGAATTGATGGTTCTGATGTTGAATCAATGGTATTTGAGGGAAGGTCGCAAAGAAGCTTGGCGAAAACTAGATATTTCTTTGATTTTTATTTGATGAATTCCAAATCAAATTCCTGCAAAATGACAATCCATTTTGAGTATTTCCCCCCCCAACAATTGATGTGACAAATATATGTCATAGCGTTGCAATCCGAAATGATAGTGGTCTTTTGGAGCAGGATATAGTGGTGAAATCTCTATACAGCTTGGACAGCTACCAAATTTAACTTTTCGATGTAAGAGTACTTAAATTGTATCTCATTGAGATTGCAACTCAAATAATATATCGGATGTTCAATCCCATATTCTTCTTGGATTAAAACCATTCCAATGGTTGTACCTACAACAGTGAGATACAAGAAGTAGTCATTTTTATAATTCAGGGAATACATTAATGGGGCTCTAATCAAGGTATTTTTAAGAGCATCAAAGGAATCTTGCACAACCTGATCCCAATGGAAGGGTATCCCCATTTTTAAAATATGAGTAAATCCTTTAGCCATTTCAACATAATTGGGAATGAAGATCCTCAGAAAGTTAGCCTTCCCTTGGAGTCTCTATAACTGTAGTAGATTGGAAGGTGGAGGCAAGTCAATAATTGCATGAACCTTAAGAGGGTAGAGTCGAATTCCTTCCTTAAACACTAAGAAACCAAGAAAATGACTAGAGCCAACACAAAACACACATTTGTGTGGATTGAGTCGTATTTTGTAGTGTCAGCACCATAAGAATATAGCTCTCAAATGCTGCGGGTGATCATTCCGCTTTCATGAATGAGTAGATAAATCATCAAGGTATGGTTGAACAATATGTTTGATGTCATGGAAGGCATAGTTCATTTCCCTCTAAAAAGTTGCCCCTGCATTCTTCAAACCAAAAGGGAGTTTCCTGTAAGTGAATGTGCCCCATGGACAAATAAAAGTAGTTTTAGATTGGTCCTCTCTAAGGATATTGATCTAATTATAGCTGGAAAGTGATCCATAAATGAAAATATTTCACATCCAGCACATTCATCAATAATCTGGTCGATAAAGGGAGTAGGATATTTGTCATTTGGACAAGTCTGATTAAGATCCCTATAATCGACGCACACTCGTATTGTCCCTTGTTTCTTCATGACAGGAACAATATTGGAAACCCAATCAGTAAGAGGAATAGGGTATATGAAACTAGCATGAAAAAAAATTTCAACCTCTATTTTAATGGCATCAGCCTTCTTTGGATGAACATGATGGAGGCGTTGTCACACTGGTTTGACATTAGGATACATTTTGATTTCATGTTCAACTATACTAGATTCAATACTTGGCATCTCCTCATATGACCATGCAAATATATCTCAGAATTCATGAAAGAGAGCATGGTAAATATCATGTTCTGATGGAGAACAAGATTTTCCAACATGAATGTTTTCTACAAATTTAGGTTTGGTCGAAATATTGATAGAAATAGTTTCTTAGATATTAGACAAGTTTTGCTCGGAATCTACTATATATATAAAAATAGATTTCAAAAGGAAATCAACATTTGAAGGGTGATTAAGTTCATTTGAAAAATATTCTATGTGATCTAGAAGATGGGAACAATGATGATAATCTTCCCATGGTTCTTCTTTCAATTCATTAACTAAATGATTCCTTCATCAATAGAAAATATACGTGAAAATGGATCAGAAGAAGTACCATATTCTAATCAATGATCTACCCATACAATTGGTGAAAATGGATTTGGGTTCGCCATGCAAGCCAGAAAGATTGATTGTTATGCAATCTCAATGGGGCTTAGCGGCAAGATTTCATTACTACTATCAACTTCAGAACTATTGGTAGTCTTCCTTAAATCAGATGAAGTGGAAGATATCATGTTGCAAGTCTCAAATTTTGCCACTTCCGCCATGTTTGATGGTGACGGTAGTGAAAAAGTACCCATTAGGGAATAATCCTTGAAGATACCTACACCAATGTTTTGAAGAGATAGCAGGGGTCCATGAACTAATGGAATTCTTCCAATAGCTTGCGAACTAGAGGTGAAGAAATCAGGCTGATCGATAACTATGATTCTGCCTTGATGAGGGAATGCAATATTACAAAAGAATGTCAAAACCACAATAGTCATAACATAAACCCATGGTCTTCCTAGTAAAATGTTGTAGTGAAGAGGCCCATCAACAACCTCAACTTCAATAGTTATTGTTTTCCCCCCTAGTTCAATTTGCAGATTACTCAAGATTCCACAAGGAATATATGTGTGATTGTCAAAAGCTTTTAATGTTGTTCGTGAATGTGAAAAAGGTAGTGAGCCAAGTGTTTTCCAGCAATTCATTGACATAATATAGCTAGATGCCCCCTCATCAATAATGGTTTGGTGAATAAGTTTATTCAAGCATTTACTTGAATCAGGAATGCTAATTGTGCTAGTAACTATGGCGTATTACCCGCATGGTTGAAATCCAGAAGATTGGAATCAGCTGGATCGATTCCACTAATTACTAACAACAAAGCTTGCTTTTGGGAGGAACAATTTTAAATCTCCTCAAGTGTCAACATAGTAGAAGGTGACTAAGCTAGATCTTCTACTATGCTATAATTCCGTGTTGCTCAAGCTCGAGGATTAAATGATAATTTATGTATAACTCCCTTAGATGGTTTTATTGTTAACTCTGGTGCATAGGTGGTGGAATAGGATCAGAAGAAGTCGAAGTCGAAGGATTAGGTTGATTAGCCTGGTTATTCAATGACGACGGTTGATTTCCATAATCTTTACTTCATGTTGTGACCAAAACATCAATTTTAGGCCTAGAGGCAGATAGCATAAGCACTTGGGAAGTGGAAGCATGGTATGTAGCAACCATATGTGTCTTTAGGTTTAGAAAATAATCAGTCAATACTACAGATGTACTACATGTCTTAAGCTTTGATATTTTAGAGTGGTGAGGACAATCTCATGTAAAGTTGATCCAAGTCCAAGTATGATGAAGGACCCTTCCAAGAAATTTTACTTTTGTGATGTGTTAAATTGCATTTTTAAGAGAACATAAATGAATAGATCTACATGATGTAAAGAAGAGGAACATGACAATCATCAACACATGAAAACATAAGTCATTGACAATGGAGTTCGTCCAGGAGGGACTACGTCTTCAAACCCCGGTGTCAAGATGGTGTAGGCCACTACATTAAGTGCTCTCAATAGTGATGATGTACATAGAGGTGATGTTGTTGTTATACAAGGAAAATTTCCTCACACAGGAGTGGCTCCAAGAAATGTTTCGCTATAGGGACTCTCAGTCAAATGACTCCTATCAGTATGACACAAACTCATGCATGATGAGCATCCTACCAACATGGAAAGAAAGGGATCTCAATGCAAACATACATGATGAAAACTTGAGTATCCCATCAACATACAACAAAGGGATCTCAAGACATAACATGACAAATCATGACAACAAGTACATCACATAGATGATTCTGCATCACATCAAGCATGAATCATGAAAACAAGAAATCAACAAGATCCCTCATCAAACATCAAACATGGATCTCTGCAGCACAATGCATAGCAAAATAAGTACATGAATACACTGCATATACCTCACAACTAGGGGCCATCCGAAGAAAGGATGTCAAGACTACTGAAGTTGTTCATGTCATCGATATCAAGGCATCGAATCACACGAAAATCGCTGCTCACATATAAATGTTGACACCTGCATTCCACTTGGAAAAGTGGCTGGAAAATAAAATGAACAAATGAAAAGTCTTAATGCACCATCAGATTTATGGCATCAAATAGTGCAAAATCGATTTTCAAATTTCTGAATTATGAGAAATTGAGAATCTGGGGCTCAAGGAATCTTTTAGATTCCTCAAAGATTCTTGTCCATGGGTGGACTAGAAATATGCAACTCAAAAGGTGAATCTGACCTCACCATTGTGATCCCTGTAGAAAACCATGAAAAATGACTATAAACATGACTATATTTCGACATGGAGAAAAATTACCTCCTCGGGAAAATTTCAAGGATCATGGTTTCGCTCCCTATTTTTGTAGCAGACATGGTTCCACCTGCATACTGAAAAATATATAGAAAATGTAGAACTCTGATGGAGAAACGAACATCACCAATGCATTCATGGCATCAAGAAGTGTTGAAACCATATAAAATTTGTCAAAACCTGACAAAGTAAAAATTCAGGCCCTCCTGCAAAACGTTGCCTCGAACTGCATGCACTACCTCCTCTGCCTCAAAATTTGTGCCTGTTCCTTGTTCCTCCATCTGCCCGAGTGCACTGACAAACTGTGTTTAAATATAATTTCATAGGCGGATTTCTCAATAAGGTGGTTTGGTGTAATGGTTGAAATCTTGTTTAGTAAGGAGGAGGTTGGCTAGTCAAACCTCTCTTCCTTTTTTTATACAAAATTAAAAAAAAAGATGTTGCGGGTTGGGCTGGGCCTGCCTTGGGTGGCCCGCCCCCCATACCTTCCTCCGTCATTTCAATTTTTGCATGTTTTCCCTTGGGCGTGGTTGGGTCTGTGCCCAAAGGGCCAGCCCACCACCCACTACAGATAACGAATATTTTTCTGTTGGGGTTCCATGGGAGGGGCTGGGGGTCATGGCCCACCCCTCCACCATACATTTAATATGGTGTGTTAGGAAGGTTGGGGGGTGGCAGGGTTGGTGGCCCCCACCCCCTTTTTATATATATATTTTTTGTTATAACAACAAAAGTGGGCCATTTTTAAAAATGTCATTTTTAAGTCAAAGGAGTCTTTTTAACGAGGTGACAATTTCACCCAGAATCTGATGGGAGTTGGCCGATTTCCATCCACCAGAAAATTCTAAATTGTGTCTCCATTAAACATGCCTATCCATCAGAAGTCAACCCAACTTTGATTGCCTCTATCTCCTTCATCCGGACTTAGATTCATGAACTGTTTGCACCACCATGAATAGGATGACGAGATCTATGATTTGGTCCTAGTTCAAGCATAATCCAAACACTTCGATTTTTGAGCTTTTTTGTGTCCTCTTTGTCTTGAGGTAATTTTTCTCCATGTCGGAATATAGTCAAGTTTATAGTTGTTTTTCATGGTTTTCCATAGGAATCTTAATGGTGAGGTCATATTTTCCTTTCAAGTTGCAGATTTCTAGTCCAGCAATGGAGCAAACTCTTTGAGGAATCTAGGGGGAATCTAAAAGATTCCTTGAGCCCCAGATTCTCAATTTCTCAGAATTCAAAAATTTGACAACTGATCTTGCACTATTCAACGCCACAAATTTGATGGTGCGTTCAGATTTCTCATTTTTCATTTTATTTTCTAGCCACTTTTCAAAGTCGAATGCAGGTGTCAACATTTATGTGCAAGCAACCATCTTCGTGTGATTCGATGCCTTGAGATCGATGACATTAGCGGCTTCAGGAGTCTTGACATCCTTTCCTCATATGGCCCCTGGTTGAGGGGTATATGTAGTGTGTCCATGTACTTATTTTTCTATGCAGTGTGCTACACAGATCCCTGATTGATGTTTGATGAGGGATCTTGTTTATTACTTGGTTTCATGATTCCTACATGATGTGACATGGAATCATCTATGTGATTTACTTTTTGTCATGATTTGTCATGTTATTTCTTGAGATCTCTTTGTTATATGTTGATGGGATACTCAAGTTGTCATCATGTATGTTTGCATTGAGATCCCTTTCATGCCATGTTGGCAGGATGCTCATCATGCATGAAACATATATTTCATTAAAATTGGAAAAAAAATTTTACAAGGACATCACTAATCTTTGAATTTTTTGGTTATTTTGAAATTCTAGATCCACCATTTAATTCCAAATTTAATGAAATATGTGTTATGAGTCTGTGTCATACTGATAGGAGTCTTTTCACTGAGAGTCCCTGTAGCAGAACATCTCTTGGAGCCACTCATGCATGAAGGCATTTTCCTTCTATGTCAACGACATCACCTCTATGTACATCATTACTATTGACAAGACTTAATGCAGTAGCCTACACCATCTTGACACTGGGGCCTAGAGTCATAGTCCCTCCTAAATGAACTCCGTTATCAACCGCTTATGTTTTCATGTGCTGATGATTGTCATGGTCCTTTTATTTATATCATGCAGATGTATTCAGTTATGCTCTCTTAAAAATGCAATTTAACACATCACGAAAGTAAAATGTCTTGGAAGGATCCTTCATGATACCCAAACCTAGATCAAAAGTGCACATTGTTACAGATTAAACATGGGTAACGAGTTTTCCTAGCCGAAGGAGAGGAATCAGAGGATTTATCTTGAGGGTGATTATTTTGTTTATTCTTGTTTTTCCCTTTGTTCTTTCTTCCTAGTTGCTTTTCATTGTTTCCTTTGTTAGATGACACGACATTAATTTCGGAAGCAAGAGTGTTATCAAATGCATTTGAAGTTTGATTGGAAATGGAAAGTGTTTGACCTAATGGTCTACCTTCGATTTGTATGCTTGAAGAACCAATCAGATTGTCACCAGAATGAGAGTCCTTACTCGATGGTGGTGGAGGAATAGTGAAAGCTGGTCGAGGTGCATTTGGGATCTTGTCATAGAGCGTGCGAGACTATGTATAAATCAAGTCCAAATATTGGGCATGAGAAATTACTTGCTCTTCAGTGACAACTCCACCTTTCGCCACATCCTCAGTGATATATGGCAACAAGGATTTTATAAACCACTCAGCTAAAAGTTGATCAAGAACGTATGTTTTAACCATTCGACGACGATGACGCCACTCATGAATATGATTAGAGATATGAGTAGCAATAGTCTATTTAAAGTTAGTTAATAGTTCCGTTCTAGTTTCATATCATATGGGTAATTGGAAGTGGGTTAAAAACATGGTACATAAGGTTTTAAAGTTATCAAAAGAAGCTCGTGGTAACTCAATGTACCACTTTGCAGTTGGACCAGTATGCATTCTTTGGAAAAGACATAGTCTAACTAAATCATCATTCAAGGAGTTGGATGAACACCATAAATGAAAAGTCATGACATGGTTGGGTGGGTCTTCTCTAGGATTTCCATTGAATTTCGGAATATTGAAAGGTAATTTATGAGGAATCACTAGCCACCAAGGTGCATAAAGAATTGGATCATTGGTTGGCCGATTCAGATCTGGTAGTTCAAGTTTTGCAACAAAAGGCAACTGTTTATTGAGGTTAGGTTGAGCATATCTAGGGTAAGATGGGATTGCCTGGGAAATAGGCCTTTACATACCAGCATCAGGCATCTAGTGTTGGTAACCTTTATAGGGGTAAGTTTGTTGAGCAAATTTGGTATAGGGTTGTTGTTGAGCACCAAGATACATTTGATGTTGTCCAAACCCAGCATAGGCTTATTAACCAGGACCTGGGTAAACTTGTTGCTAACCAAACCTAAAATAGGCTTGTTGACCAAGTCCAGGATGAGGTTGGTATTGATAGAATTGTTTTTGTTGATATTGGGGCTACCAAGGCTGCTGAAGCAACTGTTGTTGTTGTTGTTGATAAAATGGTTGTTGCCCACCAATGTAAGCTTGACGAGGTTGTGAATACACTAAATCACTGTAAGTCTAAGTCATTCCAATAAAATTTAAATTGGCTTGAGGTTGTTGGACTCCAGGAACAAGTGGTGGTTGTAAAACTACCTCAAAAGGCTGAATTTGTAAACCTGAAAATTTGGGGTTTGAGGTTGAAGGACCATCTTGCACAAGTTGAGATACAACAATCTAAGCTTGTGACTATGGTAAAGTTGTAACAACAAGTGTTGTAGGTATGGATGAGACATATTGCATAGGTTGTGATGGATACACAAGAGTAGGTTGAATGGGCATTGTTGGCTACCACTGACAGACAATGATTCCAGGCTGACCTAAAGATGACGACATACTGACATATGGTTGCCCCCCAGAAAATGGAGAATAAGGAGATTGTGCATACTGTTCTCTGTATGGGGGTAGTACATAGGAGTATAACCATATTAACCAACTTGTTATTGACTTGATGTGTCTAGCTGTTTAGTATCTGTTAATGAAGAACCAGATAGAATTCCTGTAGAGGACATTGGTGAAGACCAAGGTCTAGAAGCAACACTTGAATGGGTTCCAGATAAGGATTGCTAACCTGATGGGACGGATGAAACACCATGCAAATGTGACTCAGGTGTCATAGTAAACATCAAGGAGGTTGTGACAGAAGATTCCATCGTATCTGTAACATATGATATAGTCTGGGAAGTTGATTCTGCCATAGTGAAATGTCCAAATAAATTTCCTAATGAATCAATGGATGTCTGAAAGTAATCAAGATCAAGAGGAGTAGTAAAATGAGGAGTATGTGGATAAAGATAAAGTCTAGTTCCAAAATGGAATGGAGTTCTGGGTGTTTCTACCTCAGGTTCCTCTTCTATCGAAATCAAACCAAGTGGAAGGATTTCACCATCAGGTCCATAATAGATTTCCGGTGTTTGTTTTAGAGGTAAAGAGGAAGTATCGATAGTTAGGGATGTCAGAAGTACAACAATCATTGATATTTCAACAAGAAAAAACAGAAGGAAATGTGGGAAAAAACAAGTCAAAGGTGGGATTTTTTACCTAAGGAGGGTCAACACAGCCCTAAATGGGAGACAATATGCTTCAGAGCACTATCCTCAAGACAAGGGTGCTTTTCAACACTTTGTGTCCTAACCAAGCGAGCGCTGGTGCTAGAGAGGCAATTCTAGGGGAGTTTAAGCACAATTTTTTACTAAAAAACACTTCAAAAAGGCTGAAACAAGATCAATGGAAGCAAGTAAAGTCTACTAGGGTGTACTACGATGTAGGAAAACTACCTAGAATGATGATCATTTCCCAATATGGTCGCCAATTTGTTATGTGGAATTTTGCATCTACGGATAAATACAATTTCCCTATGTGGATAGGTACACCTAGAACAAGAGATTTGAAGAGTTTAACCTTTTTCTATAGAATATAAATAAGACAAGGAACCTACTTGTTATCTTTCGATCCCTTTGTCTCCTTTGAGTAGCTCTCGTTGCTCGTTCTTGAACTGAATCCGCTCGATAAGTACTTGCAATCATAAATAGAGGACAAAACCAATCAAAGCAGGAGATCTATCTACTATAAGCAAATGGAATCAAAAGCATTTACACATATAATCATCATACTTAAAGACAAGAATATGGGAAAAGGTATAAACAACTTTATTAAGTAGAAGGAAGAGTTACAACCAAGAAGTCTGATCCCATGTCACTCATCCAACTTGAGTTCCATCCTTCATCACACCAAAAGCACAACACTCCGGCAACATAACAATACTTTCTTACAATCTCAAACCTCACACGAATTGTATCTCACAAGTTCTCAAAGTCCAACCCCTTGATCACTTAGATGAGTGCTTAAATTATAGGAAAATGGAGGTGGTCTAGCCATAAATGAGGGTATTGAATGGCCTTCCAAACACAGAGTTTGTTTCCATGGAGGAAGGGATGAGAGGATTAGACATTACTTAACTCATTCCCTATCCAATTTAAGCTTATAAGAGATGATAAGTGTGGGAATCTTCTAGAATTCTCCATACAATAAGGATATTCCCAGAACCCTATGAAGAATTTGCTCAATTTTGCCCAACGTAGGTCAAAGTGGACCCAAGTGCACTAAAATGCACCCTTACATGGGCCTACCTACACTAAAGCTCATTTACCCATGACCAAGGCTGCACTGGCCCCTCAAGGAGACATTTATGGAGGGCTTCAGGCTAGGAAAATTTCAAGGAAGTAAGCATTCAAAGCGATGACTTTTCTAGGGCATGTAGCAATTAGATTAGGGTTTGATGAGCCTTAACAGTATTGATCTAAATTTTGGGAGTGATGTGCCCAAATGGATCTGTAACACCTATCACAAACTCTTATTTCTTCATTTGGATGCATGAATTTTATCTAATGCTCCCTTGTGTTTCTCCGGCACTCCCTAACACTTCCTACCACATGTTGGCACACCCGAACACCTAGCACATATTGGTCACATGCTACCCTCTCACTATAGAGACTTAGCACTATCAGGCACACCATGTGAGTCTCTCCATAGCACACATGTAACTCACTGACACTGCCTGTCACACAATATTATTCATTCATTTCCATGCATTTTGAACTAGTTCTCCCTTATGTTTCCCTAGCACCCCCTAACACTCTTTAGCACGCAATGGCACACCATGGCACTTTTGAACATCTTGGTATGATTCCCTAGTATTCTAGCATGCCTTGGTACTACATAACATACCTTGTCACTCCTTCCTTAGAACACCTCAAACTCACTGACACTTCATTTCCATCGATTTGAAACTAGTGCTTTCAGCTCTTATCTTTTCCAATGCCATTGTAACCCATTCCTTAATGCAAATTTTACACCACTATGCTGAGTGGGTTATTAAGAAACAACTTTTTCTTCACCAACAACATTTTTATCCTTATAGGGTCTGTGTTCACCAATCTCCCTCAAAACCCCTTCTGAAACTGGTCCTTAGCTTTCAAGTAGAACTAGTACAATTCTATTGCAAACTAGATATAATGTCTCCTTCCATTGTCTTCTCCCCATGAAAGTTTATTTCTCGATTAACCAAGTGATCAGAATGCTGCAAAGTTATTGGATTTAAGATTCGAATTACTTGCCTTCTTGTCTCCTCAATGGTGATTTGGGGCTTCATCAAGCATATGAAGCCATTCACACAAACTCTCTAGAAAACTCTATCCATAAAATTTCAACGATGTCCTCATACATGAATGCCTCCATGAATTTTTCCATTCTCCAACAAAGCAGTGGGGCTTCCTCACTGGAAAATATTTCATTCTATCATCAAAACAATATTCCACTTATATTTTAACCAACCATTACTTGATTTTGCTAATGCCACATAATCATGTTATGGTCCAAATAGCATAACCATTTCTTGGCTCTAGTTGGTAAATGACGGTCCACTCAAGCCTCCAACAAACATTGTACTAATATAACATTGACATTATCAATTCTTATAGCAAGGAATTTTTCACTTGAGGAGTGTTGCCAAGGCATTGGATAGGTGGAGAGCTCTACATTGTGAATTTATCACACTGTGATGTAGTGATTTCATGTAACATTCCATATACATTCATTTAACACTATGAAATCCAACAACAACCATAATTTGTCATCTAGCTATGCTATGAGATTAAATTAGATTGTTGTAATTGATATTAATAATCGAGAGAGATTCAAGAATTAATCTAAATTTAAAGTATAACAACATAACATATATAAATCATTGTGGAGCCTATCAATCCAAAGTTGAATATAACTGCTTAGACTGTCATTTGGACTCACCTAGTTGTTAGGCTTGACAAGCAAAGCTTCAGAGTAGAAAGTGTGTTTAGGATTAGGATTTGATCTGTGATTATGACTAGGATCATCTTTGTGCTCATGATCAAGAATTTTTTTTCAAAATAAAAGTTTCAACCTATACCTCCTATTAAACTTTCAAAATAAATTTCTATCTCATTAATAATATTTGTGTAATAAATGGCGACCATCAAATAATTTTTCAATCACATTTGTAACATCCATTTTCAACATATTTTTTTGAATCTAAAATTATACTTTTTATAAACAATTTTGACCTAGATTTTGATGGGTGTTTTGACATATATTATATTGGGCTTTTTGGACTTAAGACTTTTAAAACTCATTATCAACCTAATTTGTGACCTCTATGTGAAATATGGGTGCATAATAAAGTCACACAATAGGTTGAAAAACCTTTTTGTAAGTAATTTCAAGGTGAACTTGAGGCATAAAAGAAGGTATTATGGTTTTAGTACTTGCTACATTCTCTTCTACTACCAATTAACCATAAATATGAAGATGATTAAAATCAAGACCATGAAAGGGGAATTGGTTTCCCTTGGTGAAGAGATAAAGAGGTTGTAGATGAGCATAGAGCTTGGGAAACTAAGGAAGCTTCCACCTATTGGTTATAATTGTTCATTGGTTGTTTGAGAGGCAAATTTTAATCTTCCAAGTTATTCCTAGAAATCATTCAACAAATTGGTCTCTTCTTGCCTACACTAAAGAGAACTGGAAGGGAAGAAAGCCCCTAAGGCACTGTTGAGCACAATAGGGGAAGATATTCCTTATGTCATGTAGGGAAGTGCAAGAGAGTTCTATTGATATTTGTGGGTTATATTATATGTGAAATTCTTTGTAATGAGTGGATTAGCCTTTCCATGAGAGAAATGGGTTCGGTTGATTGAGTAGGAGCCTATATATTATATTCATTTTCCCTAGTGACCTCATAACTGAACTTGGGGATGGAATCTACAGTGGATGCCTACAACTAGGAGGAAGATTGCTCATATGCAACTACTTTCCTTGGACCATTCTTAGTTAGAAAACAAGTGTCTCTGGGATGTGATTGAATATTATTTATTGTAGTAAATTTACATGGATTATGCATTTTATGTCTGGTCAGGTTTAATTTAAACATAAATTCTTGGTTACTACGAAATGTTAATGAATGCTTGTTTAATTCCATTCCATTTTATTACTACACCTTATGTGTTCATTTAAATGAATTATAAACCTCCCTAAGAAAACCATATTTATGTCCTAATGCTGAAATGGTCGCTCAAGGGCCAAAATTTTAATGGCCTATAAGTGGTTATCCATCCATGGTTGAAAATGAATGGGATGGAGATGCCACATCATTTTTTCTACCCCTTAAAAGTTTTGACTACTTACTAATGTCTAAGCACCACTTTAAATAGTGCAACCAATTTCTTAAGTAGGCTTACCATATTTTTTTTGAATTTATCTTGCATGTTTTCATTCCCTTGACCCCATTGTAGAGTTGTCTCCCAAATACACAAATACCATAAATATGACATATCCACAATCTTGATTTTTCTTAGTCATTTAAGATCCAACATTATATGAATTGGCATAATTTTGTTGTAGCTCCACGGATGATTGGAACGATTCCTTTGACTCAAACATGTCATTATGTTTATCTTCAAATACTAGAATTACTTTCATTCATGTCCGAATCTACCAGATTTTATTGTGATTACATTGGATTAAGAGGTGGAGAAGGGAAATATAGCAATTAAAACCATGATTTTTTTGTCCTACCAACTTAAATAAAAGCTACTTTGTTTAATGATAAAAGAGTGGAGGAGAAGATTGTGAGATAATCTATGTGCCTGTTTAAGTGATCCCACTACCAATCCAATCTATTCCACTGAAAAAAAAACTCTTTTAATGCTAAGTTTCCCATCTATGTTGTAAAAAATTGAAGGGGAGAAAGTAAGTATAATTCAGAAAACTTAGAAAAATGAACCTTCAACCCCTCTTTTTGCATAAAAGTGGGTAAGGGGGGATGAATAGAAACACATATATTAATTTTAAAACATATTACTTAAAACTACAAGATGTGACAACCTTATTTATAATATAATCTTTATTTTTTTTGTAAGTCAAACCTTTTTGAGAATTAAGACTTCAACATAGTTTCAAGTTGAAACCGTCTAAAAAGAAATCAAAATTACTAATAAAAATTTCACATAGAGACATTTTAAAACATTATCTATACATAATTAGTAGCCTAACAAAATATCATAATTAAAATAATTAACAACCTAACAAAATATCAAAGTTACTCACCAAAATTTCACATGAAAACATTTTAACAAAGTATCCATGCTAATATTAAAAATTCACATTATGTAAGAAATTCCTAGGAAATTTAGGCACACAGTAATTATCAACTAGACTTAGAAGGTAAAATTTTGTGAGTTGTAATTAACAAGAATTCCTAAGAACTATTAAATGTCAACATCCACACATTTGCACCTCTCCGAATTTGAATTTTCTTCCCTTTCTCTTCTCGCATTTCCATTTTCTAAATCCTTACAAGATCTTTGATACATTCTTAATTTAATTTCAGACCTACACCTTGAATTCACATTCCTATTCACCAGTACAATTCTAGAATGTCAATTCTCTAGACTAAAAGGGAAAAGAAAATGGTGAAGTTGATCAATACATTTAATAGAGGAGGCGAGATACTATCACTTGAAAATAACACTTTGTCGTCCCCCTTGCACTACATCCCCTAAATTAAACCTTGCTTTACCCCCTAAGAGCCCACTTTGAATGATCCATGGTATTTGAATGATGGACCCCTTGAAAAATAATTCACAAATTATTCCATCTTCACCAAATTTCTTTTCGATTTTTTCAACTCGATGCAAGTTTCCAATGAGGCCCTCAATAGTGGATCTGTGGTCTCATGCGTAGGTACTTATTTGAAGGGATTTATTTTCTTGAAAAGATGCTAAGAAATGAATCCTATTCACACTATGACAATTTGATTCAATAGATCTAGAGCGTAAAGGATGCCGAGGGGGTTTTGAACGTAGTTAAATCTCATGTAAAGCACTTTGCGAAGGCCAGTGTGGAGAGTTAGGTCTAAAATTACAGAGCCATACAAATAGATTAGGTTAAATTCCCAACAAATTTTACATATCCATGAGACTATTGAAATTTTGCAAACCGCTATTACGATTATAAGACAGGTGAGAAAGATGAGAAAATTAATGGATTCTAAAGGTGCTAGTAGGAGGTTGGACCTCATGAAAGCTTCTCAACTATATAATGAAATCGAAACTTTGAGAAAGGAATGTGATCTATTTGGCATCAAGGTTGTTCATGAGGAGATCCCCTCATTAATGGAAACAGGGAACTGATTGTGATCCGAGGCTATGAAGGTTTTTGAGAGAGGAATGGAGGCTTTAAACCAAGCTAAAGTACGAAGTTCCTTGCAAGTGTATTACAACATGGGGGGATTGAGGTCTACTATGGAATTCATGATTAGTAAATACATATCCCAAGATGTTAAGCATGTGAGTTGGGTCTTGGACATGAATGCCATGACAGTTGGTTTTGGTTCAGGCTTTGTCTTACATGGGATTCAAAGGAGTGGCACACCACAAATCAGAGGTATTTTGAAGGCAAAGGAGACGTTGTGGAAAAGGAGGGGTTGTGGTAGACAACGAGATATTGTAGGGTCAAATTACGTTCGACTATCATTACAATGTGGCATTTGCAAAGGGTTTCGTCAAAGAAGAGGGATCCTTTCATTATTATTTATTTCTTAAAGAAGTAATCCAGGTATGTACTTTTAAGTAGATGCTACCATCGGTTTCTTGATCTGCAATTTACAATATTTATGACTAACACTTGTTTTGGTGAATAAAACAAATATTTTTTGTTAATTTTCATGGAATTCTACAGGGATTTTAATACGAAATATCACTAGAGGTATATAAACTAACTACAAATTATCCTCTCGATATTCATTTTTTTGATAAATATACTTGATACCATTATTGGTTCCACCTCTATCTGGTGACTCTACTGGAGGCCGAACCTCTTGGTGACTCCACATCATAGTTTTGGCTCAGTTTGTGAGGCATACTTGGAGAAATCCTTAGAAGTCACAAACTGACCCAGTACCTGACCTTAAAAAGATCATCAAAGAAAGAAAGGTATTGCAAAAAGGATCATCAAGTTCAGGTAAAACTAAACAATCACCTATATCTCTTCAAGAAAGGCCTATAATAGAACAAATACATGTTGAGAGTATAGCTTCTAATACTAGCAGCGAAGAAAAACTCTTAGAGATTCATAAAGGTCCTTATTCTTTAGGTTTTCCTTTTGTTTTATGCCTAAAGGAAACCTCACCTCTTATCCATCATACTCCTTTAGTATTATTAGTCACTCCTCAGCCCTCTATCATTCAGACTACCAGTACTCTTTTAGCCACCACAACTATGGTAGGTCCACAAGTACCTACCAAAATGGAAAGAATAATAGCTGCTAGGTATGGACCTCTAATACTTCCCACTCCTCTGAATACCATGCCTACTGGAGAATATCAAAAGTATATGCCTAAGTTGACAGGAACTGAAGGTGTTTCAGCTGAAGAACATTTTGATTCATTCTATAGCTATGCAGATAATCTGGACATTATTGAAGATGATGTTTGGATGAGAGTCTTTGTCCAAAGCCTAGATGGAGAGGCGAGAAAATGGTCCAGGGAGCTCACCCCAACATATATAGCAGATATTGAGGCGTTAGATGTTGCATTCCTAAAGCATTGGGGGGATAAGAATGATATCCTTTACTACCACACTAAGTTTGGGAACTTACAGAGAGAAAATGGTGAGCTGTTGTCTGATTTTAATAAGAGATTTAATTGCATGTACAACAAGATACTAGCTGAAGTAAAACCCACCACTACCTCTGCTAGATTCATCTACACCAGTGCCTTTGATTCTGAATTATGTTTATTGTTAAGGGAGAGGTGATGTGCTTCTTTGGATGATATGCAAGATGCAGCCCTGGAAGTAGAATCAAACATCATGGCTACAGAAAATCTCAAAGGTAATGTTGATAGAAAGAGACAGAGGGGCGAGCCTTCATCATCTTCATATCCCAAGATCGATAAAATTACCAAGATGATAGAGTCATTAGCCTCTGAAGTTTCCAAATTAAAGGTTGAGATGCATTTTGGAAAAGGAAGGGTTCCTAATACCTTTGCTCCTCCAAATCCAAATCCATATAGAATACCTAATGAGCAACTGCAGATTTTGCAAAGAAGCAAAGAGGCCAATGAAGACCAAAGGATGCAGGTCCCTCTTTGGAATGCAATCATGGAAGAAGAGGAGCTGGAAGAAGATGATGAGATCCATTGTATGGAAGACAAAGGCAGTGCCACTTTTTTAACCAAAGCTGCATATGAGAAGTCAGTATTCAATGACTAGATCAGCCAAGAATGGGATGGTGCAGTTGTTCTACAAACTGAAGACCAACACAAATATAATCTGAGGTCAAAAATGAATAATGCCAAGGAAACTCCTGCTCATAAAGTTGTTTTCCCTGTAGAACAACAAGCTAATAAGAAGAAGCAACCAACTGTTGATCCTATCATCCTCAAAGCTCTAGCCATAGAGGTAAGAGGCCTTGACAAGTCCCCTTCTTCTTTCAGTTTTCAATTAGAAATTCAGAAGCCAAGAATACCTATGCCTCTGATTGAACCAATGAAGAAAGAGTCCTTCAAGAAATCTATCATTAAGGCTCTTGAGCCTAATTTCATCCAAGCCTCCATTGACTATGTAAATCTACAAAATGACCAACCAACTATTATTCTCAGCCCAATGATTGAACATTATGAAGACAACTCCCCATCATTCTATGTTTCTCTATCTATTCATGATGAAATCCTTCACAATTTCCTTCTGGACACTGGATCTAGCCATAATCCAATGCCCAAGGCTGTCATGGATAAGCTCGGACTTGACATTACCAAGCGTTATTAGTTGGCCTCTACGTAGCTTAAAAAATTAGTTTTCCAGATCACAGAGGAAGAAGGCCCATATATTGTGGACATGTTCTTTGATGGGGCTTGCTCTAAGGAAGCTACAGGAACAGGTGAAGTCCTTGTGTCCCCCACAAAAGAATGCATTGATTCATATTTTATATTAACTTTTCAAGTCACAAATGACACAGGAGAGTATGAAGCAAACCTTATCATTTAGCAGGTGTACAAAACCTTCCAAGCAAAAAATCCAAGGTTGAAAGCATACAGAGATGAGGTTAAATATAGACCATCTCTGCATGATAATACCAAACGTTGGAATTTTTTTGAAGTAGATGATCAAATCAATAGGCTTTTGCAAGTCTTTGATGAATTGGCTGATATGCACATTGACCAAGAGAAAGAAACCTTTCATAGAAAGGTAAAAAGGGTCAATTTTTAGCTTGGTGATTATTTCCTCAAAAATAATGCATTAAAGGAAGGAGGAGATGTTTTTGATGGCCCATTCAATGGGTTGTTCTACGAACTTTATTTCAAAAAGGCATTGTTCTGTAGTTCTTGAAAACCTCACATGGAGGCTTTCATTCCCAGAAAGAGCCAGTGTTAGCTTTGTTGGTGTTTGGCCCAAAAATGGATCCAAAACACTCCCTAAGTCTTCAAAAGTGCTTAAAATCCTCTAAAGATCAAAACAAATGAAGGAGGAGAGCCCTTGGAAGGACAAAAATGCATTATTGGGAGGTTAAAACACATCAAAATCATGAAAAACCATGTATCGGAGGCTTAAAACTCAAGAATACACAACAACTATTAGATCTAGCCAATCAACGACCCAGATCTAACCGGAAAATCACAAATCAACAGTCGCAGGCAGTGGCAATCGGCGCTGGACACTGCCAATCAGTGATCACCGATAATCAAATCAGCAGGTCACAATCGGTGGAGGAAAATCGGCAGTATTGACGTAGACAATATGGAAGTTGCTACTGTGATTGGTGATTAAACGTGGACCGTCGATCACGTGCGCAGATCTACGACCCACATTACATCGTCGGATCACTATTGGTGGAAACCATGGGGTAGGGCCTTTACATATACATATGGGTGACCCGATAGCTAAACCCGATGACATATATATGAGAGTTCATAAATTTTTAGGTCCGCGCCAAAGCCTTGTTTTAATGTTTGACACAGATAACAGAAACATTCTCTCACTACACAAACTATGATCTCTATTGCCAACATATGATAAAATGAGATCAATTTTCTTCTTCTACATACTACCTGTTTGTTTTCTAGTAGACTATTTATGATATCAATACCAGAAAGCAAAGAAAACCAACATAAGACTAAGCATTCTGGTTTTCTACTTGGTGATGTTTTCCACCTGATATTTCTCACCTACAAACGATGAAAATCCTTCATACTCCTTGCCTATTCCTTTCAGTCACTTGATGCCCAGCTTGATGCCTTTTAGTCAATGTTCCCATGCTTGTGTTGGATGTGTGTTGGACGTGATTACTAGTTCCTCCTCTTGCCTAGGTTATGATGTTTTTTTTCAGATTGATGAATTATATGAGCTTACTATTTGGCTTGCATATCTTGATCATGGTAGAGTTAATATTTCCATCTATATGCAAAAATAGTTTCCTCTTCACATTATCCTTGTTGAATTTCTGCTTGATGATATGAGCTATAATATATTTAAGGAACATTGCAAATCATGTAATTTCTCAGACTACATAAATCTATTAATACATAGAAAATACACTAGTGTGAATATAAATGAGAAAATATGTCCTGTTGATGATCCATCTATGTTCCAACAAATTTATCTCCAACGAAATATACTTGTAAGTAATAAGGGAACTAGTGTGGGGTTGAGTAGACTCACAAATTATAATGCAATAAATTAGCCAAGTTATGGATTTGCATATTTACAGAAATATAGAAACTGTTTGAATTGATAAAACACAAATTATAAAATGGAATTGCAAAGATAATATTACTAAGTGATTTTTGGATGCCATGAGAACATCCTTTGAGCAGCTATCACTTCACTTGATTATGTAGACATTTTTGTTCTATCAGTGCCTCTTATAGGATTTTATTCAAGGCTATCTTTTGTATTCAAATTGGTTTGCCTCTCCTATAAGTATTAAGAAAGAAAAGATGTTTCAACTTTCCTTGAATACAAACAATGACTAGCAATGCCTCTCCTATAAGTATTCAGAAAGAAAAGATGTTTCAAATTTCCTTGAATACAAACAACAACCAACAACATTCCAGATGAAGCAATTGTCTTTGTAGTGGAACCATGAATGCCCATGCAATGCACAATTATAGCTTTAAGCACAAGAATAAGGTCCCATAGTTATTAACCATCACACCATGTGCCTATTCCATGTAGGAGAATGAAATGAGTTAACAACATACTAAAATTGCAATTCCATTAATTAAAAGGAATAAGTGAAACCTCCTATTAAAGAAAGGAAAGTTGCTACATTCTATTTTGACTCTAAAAACAATAGAGAGAGAATATATGAATTTTAACAACACAAAGTCATATCCATCAATCCATATGTACCACCTTAAGGATGCTTATGTAATGAAAATAAAATTCTAATTGATTGCAAGAGGAAGAAAGGAGAGCCCCATCTAATGGAAAAGGCCAGAAAAGGCATTGAGTTCATTCCATTGCAGTTTTTTCTTAATTCATCCTTTCCTAATCCAGGAAAGTTGAAGTGCAACTCCATTAACAGAATTGTTAGCATTAACTTGAGACTTAAACTATCATGTGAGGTAAAAATATCCATTCCATGCAATTTGTTTACTGATTGAGCTTGGATTATGAATTTATCATGAAGTTTGTTTTACCACTAAACAGTGATAATTATTTTATAATCCATGAGATTAAGAGACATCTTTGACAATTCATCTCAGTCAAAACATTCAATTAATTTTTCCCCTCTTGGCTCACAAGAAATATGTAAAAGTGTTCAATATATGCCTACATTAGACACACAATAGGGTTTTCCAACAATGTCCTATCAAGAAAGAGTGGTATTCAAGGGTTGTACATAGTAGATTGGTACTTCCACTACAAGAAAAATGGCCATTGGTGAGGGTCATGCCTGTGACGGACCTTTGAGGTCTGTGACCAATGTCTCATTTGGTGGTGGTCTTTAAAAAAGCATTGTTGTAAGTGTATATATTGATGGTCCTTTAAGGTTTTTCACCAAAGGCATTTTCAATGACACTTTTGGTGAGGGTCGTTAAAGGCCCGTCACTAATTCTCTCTTCAGTGACACTTTTGGTGAGGGTTGTTAAAGGTCCATCACTAATTCTCTCTTTCATGACACTTCTAGTGACGATCTTTTATTTACCATCATCAATGATCTTTTTGGTTATTTTTGGTGATGGTCAATAAATGTTCATCATCATTGATCATTCCAATGAGTTTTTGATGACGCTTCATGCCTGTGATGAACTGTTAAGGTCCATCACCAATGTCTCATATGGTGACGGTCTTTAAAAAAAAATTGTTCTAAGTGGTTAGGGCTTCTAACATGCCATGTTAGCCCTACCTCCTTGGATTCCAGAGGCTGCAACAATCTATCCACACTAGGACACCTACATCACTCCATAGTGGGATCTGATCCTAGTTGGAGTTACTTCATGCCCAAGGAAACAACAAATGTTTCCCAATAAAATGTAATGTAGATTGATCCAAATGTTGGTCAAAATTTTGACCCAACACATGGCAAAATCAGCTTCAGTTATGATATATTTCTGTTGTCCTTGGTTAGGGCGCTTGCACATTGCAATAACCCTAAATATACCACCCAAACAACCTTGAATCAAAGTGATCTAACCATGGGATCGTACCCACCTATTGTATTATTATTCAAGGTATATACCACCCCAAACAAGCTTGCGTATATGCCTTCCTATGGTGGTATAGCCTGTGGCCTACCATAGTTAAGATCCAACACCTACAACCCAGACGGAACAGGGTTTAAATCACCTCGTTGCTGCCATATTAGTCCTGTATTCAACCCTTAACACCCTCGGCCTAGATGTAGCATGGGAGAATCCCCAATGCAATCACAAGAGGCTCCAAAATGGCCCTTATGCTCCTTATTATTTTTCCCAAGTATCCTTCAGCTAATCAGAGGCCTCTTCCCATTTTACGCTACCCTTTTGATATCCTTATGTTTCACAAAATGGTTGATTAAATGATCACATATCACCTCTTATTTATACCAAACAAGTGGGCTTCTTCCAACGTCATTCTAGGGTTTTCCAACTTGTCAAGAGGCTTATTTAACTCAAGTTGACATTGACAAATATGGTGTAAACCCACTCATGACCTTGAAAAATTCATATCTCAAGTTCTAGAGCTTCAATTTGGGTGATCTTCGAAGTGTTGGAATCAACATGCCAAGCCCTATAACCTCAAATTTTACCATGCTCAAATTCTTGATGGTTTTGGCCCAAATCCCAATGGGTACAAAACCCCATGCTTGGGTTCCAAGCCCATAAGCCTACTTGTGGTGCTTTACCCTCCAAACCCCGAACCCTAGGGCTTGGAGTATCTCCCAAGCTACACAAAAATCAACACTCCCTCTTAGCGAGGGAGGTACTTCTAAGACTAGGAAGTCACTATCATCCTTTCTAATGACACTAGACCATCTGACATCCATCACTGCAACATACCCTATAGAATGAATTCGAGAATCTCAGTAGTGCCTCTTCCTCATCACATCTGAACATGAAGATCCTCAACCTCCATAGGGCTACTCCCTTTGAGGTTAGACTCCCTTTGAGCCTAACGATGTCGACTAGCTCAGTCCTGTAAGCACTCATCCTCCCGGATCAAATACTAATCATGCAAATCCCTCCAATCTCAGATATGCAACATCACAATCCAATGAATATTCTTGCCTACCAATGTCTAGTCCATCATGTGAAGCCATCACGATCAACCTGATCTTGTCCATGCCAAAGAAACCATCGAGCTATCCCAACCATCCATGAAAATACATATGAAGTCCACAATCTAGAAACCACTGCACAACATACTGAAGTGCACCAGGTTCACCACCGATCCACCAGAACTCCCAACCTAGATCATGTAGTATATCGAGACCACATCTCCATGTCTTCAGCTAAACCCTCTGTTCCATGATCCAAACACCCACAACACCGTTTGAGTTGCTTCACTATGCACTTTGTGATTCACTGTCCCTCAAAGTAGCTCAGACACACTATGATACCATGTTGAATTTCCACAATCATGGGTCTAGGATAGAATCTTAAAATTTCCAATGCTACCAAACCAAGAATCTCAATGATACTACTTTTAACAACAAAATATAATTAATAATAAATCATACATGCACAAAATATAGATAACCTTTTACAAATTTTAACCCAACTATGTTATATTAAACAAAATATAATACAACAATCTAGGGATCCCGTACTGGGGACAATGGCTCTCATACATCCACTAGTACAAGATACAAATCAGGGCTTGGTGACAGTCCATCAACAACCAATCTATAGTCAACAAGATAGTCTGACCATCTGGTTGATGTAGTTGACTCTCTCAACTCCACTTGGTCATACCCTGTAAATGCCCGATCCTTCGGCTCCTGATCTACAACTCCTACCTCTATCAATGCTCCAAGTGCATATAGCCACTAAACCTCACCTGTCAATTTTCTCTCTAGTTGTGCCTTAGTCCTTCAAGGCCACAACACATCGAGACTCCTGTCGAATTTTTCATAACTCCACTTGTGAACAACTCTCAACTTCCCACTATTGTTCGTCAGCTAGTCAAGGACTTCAACTCACTATGATCTTCCTACAATACATTGATGAAGACCAACATAGGACATGAAGGGCTACCACCTATCACTACGAGATGTCCATCTCCCACAATGAACATGGGCTAGGAGGACTACCCATCATCTATTGTAGAAGTCCTTTTCCACACACAAGTCTCAAGCTCCACAACTACTCTTGGTTGATTAGACCATTGAGCTCAACAATTGGCTCTCTCACAACTACCTTTGTCCATCAAGGTTTTGCTCACCGGGCTCCAACTTTAACACTATCACACTATCCCCTAGCAAATGATAAGTGCTCAATCCATGTCCGTCCACTCTCACGCTTCCCTCCAATAGTCCACAAGTGACCAAGTCCATGATGTAACATCTGCACCTAGTTAGGGCATCCCCACACCTAGGAGACCCTTACACACGTCTGCCCACAAACTTCTCTACATCTGCCCTTTACTCTGCAATAAAGGAGTTATTGCACAAATCTACGCTCCAAACTTCACTGTGAAACTAGCCATTGGTTAGGGCTTCCAACATGCCATGTGAACCCTACCTCCTTGGCTTCCATAGGCTACAATGACTCTATCAACACTAGGACACCTACATCACTCCATGGCAGGATCTACTCCTAGTTGGAGTTCCTTCATGCCTAAGGAAACTCCAACAAATGGCTCCCAACAAATTGTAATGTATATTGATGCAAACACTTGTCAAAACTTTAACCCAACACAAGGAAAACTAAACTTCAGTTTTGATATATCTATGTTGTCCCTAGTTAGGGCACTTGCACGCTGCAAAAACCCTAAATATACCACCCAAACAACCTCCAATCAATGTGGCCTAATCATAGGATCGTGCACACCTATTACGTTGTTGTTATAGGCATATACCACCCCAAATAGCCTTGCATAGATTCCTTCCTATGGGGGTATGGCCTACGGCCTACCACAGTTAATCTCTAATGCATGTAGCCCACACAAAATAGGGTTTAACTCACCTTGTTGCTTCTATATCAGTCCTATGTTTAGCCTTTAACACCCTTGCCTAGCTGCAACATGAGATAATCCTGAACAGATTCATAAGGGGCTCCAAAATAGCCCTTTTGCTCCTCGTTGCTCTTCCCCAGTCTCCTGTGGCTAATCAATGGCCTCTTCCCCTTCTATGCTACCCTTTTGTTGTCCTTATGTTGCACAAAATGAATGATTAAATGATCACATATAACATCTTATTTATACTAAACAAGAGGGATTATTCCAACGCCATTCTAGGGCCATCCAACTTGTCAAAAGGTTTATTTAACTCAATCTGACCTTGACACATATGGTGTAAGCCCACTCATGACCTTCAAAAATTCATATCTCAAGTTCTAGAGCTCTGATTTGGGTGATCCTCAAAGCGTTGGAATCGACACACCAAGCTCTATCACCTCAAATTTTCCCATGCTCAAATTCTTAATGGTTTTGGCCTGAATCCCGATGGGTGCAAAACCCCATGCTTGGGTTCCAAACCCACAAGCCTACTTGTGGTGCTTTACCCTCCAAACCCCAAACCCCAGGGCTTGGAGTACCTCCCAAGCTACACAAAAAAATCAACAATGGAGATGGAAATAGTAGTGTTGTATGGCATATTAATGGTAAGAGTGACATGGAAGGGTAACCTTTTCATAATATAAACCCTGTTTCTAGGTAAAAACATTGAATTTCAGAGGAACCCCTATATGAAGATTCATTTCCAAAAATAATAGTACAAGACATGTGACCAACTATGGGAGGCTGCATTGTCAGGTACTTTCTTAGAAAATTGCCATTACTCTTCAAGGTTGATTCATACCAAAATTGTGTTAACAAATGTAGGAGTCAAACTCAAAATTACATAGTTTCAAATTTTTTATGAAAGGATTGAAATTTTAAATTTGTATGCCATGTTTTCAACTGAGGTTTTCCTTCCACAATTAACATGGCCTGACTTTCAAAACAACCAGTTTGTTTTCTTGTAACTCAAAAATCAAAATAGAGAAACCCCTACCATAGTATTGTATATTCATAGAGCCAAGCATTTTAAACACCAATCCAAAAAATACTGAAATGAATTGACCAATGCAAAAATCTAGAGCTCTGGATAGCTAGAAGCTTCTAAACTTGCAGATCTGATATGTGCACAAAAGACAACAATGAGAAAACACTCACATAACAAGAAAGTGCAAGAGAAGAATTTTTGCAACTATACACATTGTACCAATGTAGTTTGACTCATCCAAGACTCTTTTGTTGAGTCTTGTGGAGTCTTATCTAGCCCCCACACTCACTAAAAAACTCACCAACAAACTCACTACTTTCTATACTCACCATAAAATTTCCATGCTCATTGAGATTTGACATTTTTTGGGCATTGAATTTATTGTATTTTTAGGTTCATTTGTATTTGTTGAGTCTTTCCCAAGTCACTGAGTCATGTCAATTCATTCAGTTATTTTGAGTCCTAGGCTAGTTGAGACTTTGTCAAGTTTGAGTGTGACAACATTGCATTGTTGTTAGGGCTCCACTGCCACCTTAATTTCCATAGTTAGTGGAATATATTGTTAATGTATTGACAACCATATTTATTAAATAAGGCTCTACACAGTAGTATAGTGTGAAATCAATAAATTTAAGTGAACTTGTTAAATAAAGTCGATTATTTAGTGGTTGAGGCCTCATTAATGGAAGTCCATTAGGTGGTTATAGTTTTTGTCAATTAGAAACTATATATATAGTATTAGAATCTATGTAATGGGTTATCAAGTGAATATTGTAGTATTTGGAGCTCCTCATGTTGAATATTTCCCCCTAGAAAAGGCAACTGAACATTGCATTTAGTTTGGAATATCAATAAGGGATTGTTAAAGTGTTATTTTCCAATTTTAGTTCTATTATTTTATTTCCACAATTGCATTCTGTGTATCTTATTTAATTTCTTCCTGAATTTATATTATGCCCTTTTTTCTCTAAATATTTTATTTCAACTAATAAGAAGCACCACAAATACAAGTGGTTCCAGAGAAATTTCTCATGCCAACACATGTTCCAATTTTAGAAAAACATTATTTATGTTAGTGATGCATTTCAACATCGTTAAATAGCACAAATATCTATCATTCAATGGGCAAGCCTATAGTTGGGGAAAAATACATGTACAAAATAATAGAGGCATTACCTTCTTGAACACCTTTGTGACATCTGTTGGCACCCCTTTGTGTAGCATTGTATCAAATAACACCTACATATGGAATTATCTTCCATGTTCCTTTAGGTATATCAAAATCCCCCTCAGTAAACTTGAAACCAACCTTTGTTAACCATATTAGTCATCCTATTTCCATGAGTACATGGAGAATAAAACTTGGGAGATAACTCTTACATACTAGGGAATTGGGTACTACGGCTAAGGGTATAATCTATCATCATTAGTTGGTGCAATGAATGATTCGGTTGACTAATATTGATGGAAACCATAGATATATTAAGATCTATAGAACTTGACACTCCTCTATCCTTAGGAACCTACAAATCCTAGCCTCTTTCTCTAAACCACATCTTTTGCAACATGGGCAACAAAGTTCCTACACATTTTGTAGTATCAAGAGTTTTGGAATTTCATCACTGCAGTAATACGACCCTCAAATTGAAAAAATATCTAGGGCCTACCAATACTATTACAGGAGACCTAGCCTGACAAAATCCTTGTGCAACATTGATTGTTTTGGTGTCATTTTACAGTAACTAATTTTTCATTTTCTGTGGACCATCTCATACCATTACTTGTGTCCCCTCTCAACAAATTTCTTTTGGTACACTCATTATGTTGGGCTAAAATTTGGCTAACCCCTTTGATGGATCCAATGGTCCCATGATAAACACCTGTGACATGTTAGCCATGAGGAAGTATATAAAATAGTTGAGTCTTTTTCCTATTCAATTGGAAAAATGGAAACCAATATGTATCCCCTCATGTTTCACATATCCCCCATTTTCAAACCAATGGCCCTTTTTCAGAAGCTTTTCCATGAAATGGTAGTTGATTATTTCTATAGTGGTTGCTTTGAAACCTTTGAGCATGTAGGAATTTCCATTCTCTTGAAAAATCATGTATAATTCCAAGAAATCCATGGTGATAGGTCATAGTGTTCTTACCAGTTCATTACCGAAAGAAATATCACAACCACCCATTTAAAAATTTCCATTCTCTTGAAAAGTCATGTATAATTCCGTGAAATCCATGGTGATAGGTCCTAGTGTTCTTACCTATTCATCACCCAAAGAAATATCACAGCCACCCATTTCAATGGCAAACATGTGGCTTCCTTGTGAGGGAAGACATACTTGTTTCCATTTTCTAGTTTAGGGAACAATTCGTTGCAAGCAAGGAGGAGGAGGTGAGCATAATAATAGGTGACAAGTGGCAAGTGGGAATGTATCAGTGTATTTGTAAACATCTAATTGTAACTCTTGAGTTTAGGAGACAAACAACCACCAATGACCCTATTGATTTCTCCAACAATTATTCCATTAATTGACTTCATTATATTTTGGATTTTATGTACTACAATATATCTACATTTCTGGCATTCCTCTCTTGTAGTCTTCCTTTTATCTTTTAAATGCCACCTGTATTACTTCAAGGAAAAGGAGCAATTAGTTACACTTGTTATCATCATCTTATTTTTGTAAGTCTTATCATATTTGTTTGTAAGAGCATATACGATATTGGGAAAAGTATTGCCATCTTCTAGCAACAGTCTAATCTATTGTCAAGTGATTAGCACAAGCTAATGTGCATCTTTGACCCATCCAAGCTAATGTGTGTTGGGATAAGTTGAGGTTGGTAACTTGAGTTCCTTTCCCAATTGAAGCAAGAGAAGGTTATTTTGGTTTTCTTTATCAATTACCATATATTCTAGTTTGTCCTTGATTTGACAGTCTATGTACAAAGAGCTTCCTTGTTGTTGGTAAGGCTATCTTTGGGCATTAGCATCATGTTTGGATCAATGTAGCTGGGATTTTTGACATCAACCTCTAAGTCTCCGACCTCTCAATAATTCTTAGAAAGAAGTATCTTTCCTTTCAGAGCTCTTTGGCGTAAATGTTTGACATTCCTCGTTGGAATGGGCAAGCTTCCTATGATAGGTGCCATCTATCTTCTTCCGATAGTGGGTAGAGGATACATAATTGGTTTCTCCTTTTTTCTACCCAGTATTGTTGGGCTGAGTAATTAGTAGAAATAAAATGAGTAAAAAAATCCCTTCATCTAAAATAATTGAATGGTCTTATGTAACTTGGCCTCGATATTGGAACCAATTTGCAATTTTGCATAAAATGCTTCGAGGAGGAAATAGAATAAACTCTAACTTATTTCTAATACTAGGGAACACACACAAAAGAATTTGGTGTAGAGGTTATATTTTTTGTTGTTTGAGACTCTACCTTGAGTAGGGAGAGAGATCCATATCTGGCTCTCCAGTCCTTTCCTATAAATATCTAGTCTCCTTGGGTCATTCTGGTCAAAGGAAATGTTGAGACTTTGAGGCCACTTTTTTTCTTCATTTTGCTATGATCTCCATTTATTGACTCCCTACTTTATAGGTTCCCCTGAATTCTCTCCCCCAAGGCATATAATAATGAATCAATCAAGGAGGACATCTAATGGAAATACATTCTAATCACCTAGTTTTCTCCCTCAAAATGTCTTAGATCTAAGTTAGCATTTTATGCTAAGCATTTTTTGCAACTTAAAAGTCAATTGTTTTTCGAACTACATATGAAGGCACTAATCCCATGGACTCAAGATTCCCATCATCAACTAAGATCACACTACCACCGTTTACGTGTCAAGATATGTATCATTAGATTCCCTAAGAGGACAAGATTTGTCAACACTGCTCCTTCTAGGAGGTGGAGACTAAAGTGCACTTCATGTTTTAAGTGACCCATCTAATACAAGATACTAGGGATAGTTCACTACTTCTACAGAGACTCTAACAAGTCCCTTGTGACCTTTTTTTTAAACCCAAAAAATAGATGCTTGCCCCAATAATGCAAGTTGTAGTTACTAATAGACAATGTGCCTTACAAGGACCTTCGAGGCCTACTTGGTTGACAACTCCACCTCTCAAACATCGAAGGAATGAAGAGTTTGGATACAGGGTGTCACTAGCATGGACAATGACAAATTATTGAAAGAGAGGCCATCAATATGAGATATCATGAAAACACTTCACCCATTGCTCTCCATATATGGCATAAACGGACTACCACTCACCCTCGTTATTAGAATAGAGGTCATGGACAGATTCCTGCTAAAACCTCCTTTAGGGATTTAGGAGGCTTGGATAGCATCATAGCATGCTTGAAGCTTGAAGTGTGGTGGTTAATATTGTAAAAATGTTTGATGACAGTCTTGATGTGGATGAGAACTGTAGCTCATTTGAGTTTGAGTCATCACTTTCTTGAAAGTGTCACTACCCTAGGAAAGTTGTGGATGACATGACAGTAGTTATATATGACAACCATAAGTGAATGTGCAATACAATAGTGGTGAATTCTTTCTATGATCATGGTACAATTAAAAGTCTTTTGAGTAGTTTTGAAGCAGCAACAGGTCATTCTCTATGGATAGTACCATTTATGTCACAGCAAGGAATGGAGACAGAAAATGACAAGCTAGAGCACGTACCTTGGTTGTTAGAGGCATTACAAAGATATTGTAGGATTTTCTAGTACCTTATGAATTCTTCTTCACTGTTAACTATTCCCTTTGCATCATAGTTAGTGCAACCATTTGTTGGAGGCTCTGTCACTGTTCTAAGGGATCCAATGTCTTGATGTGGATGAGAATTGTAGTTGATCTGAGTTTGAGTCATCACTTTCTTCGAAGTGTCACTACCCTAGAAAAGTTGTGGATGACATGATAGAAGTTATATATTACAACCATAAGTGAATGTGCAATACAACAGTGGTGAATTCTTTCTATGCTCATGGTACAATTAAAAGTCTTTTGACTATTTTTGAAGCAACAATAGGCCATTCTCTGTGGGCAGTACCATTTATGTCATAGCAAGCAATTGAAATATAAAATGACAAGCTAGAGCATGTACCTTGGTTGTTATAGTCATTACAAAGCTATCACGGGCTTTTGGAGTACCTTGTGAATTCTTCTTCATTGTTAACTATGCCCTCCGCATCATAGTTAGTGCAACCATTTGTTGGAGGCTCTGTAATTGTTCAATGTTGTTCTACGTATCTGGAGCAATCCAATGTTTTGTTGTTATAGTCCATCGTTGATTACCTGTTTTGTTTCGATTATTACCCATGTATACACTACTATAGGTGATGTTAAAGGAAGCAGAAATAGTATTCTTGGAAGCATAGGTCAACGATTTAGACATCATCCACCTGATGAGGCTTCCCTTTCTATGATGGTTGAAATCGGATTTCCAAGGTCCAAGGTAGAGGAAACATTGAGCCGTGTTGAAACAAATAGTGTTGAACTGGCTATGGAGTGGCTCTTTAGTTATCCTGAGTAGCCAATGCAAGAAGTTGATGAACTTGCCCAAGCTCTTGCCTTGTCACTGGTTAATTGTAAGGCTCCCAAATACAATTCCAATGAAAAATGAAGAGATGTTTCTTATGAAGATAAGCCTCTATAAAATCCTCCCATTGAGGATATCTTAACTACATGTATGAATCTATTACAAAGTACATATGTGATTTCTTTTTCCATGACTAATTTGATTGTGACTTTTTGCAACTGAAACAAAGGACAATTCCTCCTAAGAGTTGTTTCCCTTCTTATTCAACAACTAAAGATTTTTAAGGTGGATGGATATGAAAAAGGAACTAGTCCATTATCAACTACTTCTCATATTTTGGCATTAGTTTTGAGTGAAGACAACAATAATAGAGATATAGAATCCAAGAATGGACTTGTTGGAATTCATTGGAATTATTGAAATTTTTTATGCCAAATAACCTAACAGGGGAAAAAGTTTCAGCTTCCAAGTGGGTGACTACGTTATTGCTCATACTTGACAATATGTTGGAATACAAACTTTAGATGACTATAGATTCCTAGAACACTAGTTCTATGGGAGAAACTTCACTTGTCTCTGATTCTAAATATACAACTTTAGCTGGTGCAAGTGTTGTAGATAATAGTAAAAGTCTTCCTTGGATGACAACATTAAAGGTAATAGTCCATCCATGAATATTTTGGAAAAGCCTTTGGGATACATGACAACATATGAACAACAAAGTATTAATTATATCTTGAAAATATTTGCAACTACGCCTTCCAACAGTTACAATTAAGGTGGTTCTTCAATTGTGTGCGACTTACAAAGTCATGTTCCATGGCAATGCAGTTTCTTGAGAGGTGTGGATTGTCTTCACATTGCTCTTCAAGATTTCAGCTTTGCTCCAAAACTTCGAATGCTCACAAATGCTATGTAAGAAAGGTGTGAGACAAATAGAGGGGCGGGAGATCTCTTTGTAGCAATTTGCTTATTTTAATGCTTTGCCTTTTTGATTTTTTTAATTTAATACTGAATTTTTCTTGGATTCTATATGGGATCATGATGCACCTTCTTGGCTAA
The DNA here is from genome assembly GCA_000404065.3 of Pinus taeda. Classification (NCBI taxonomy): domain Eukaryota; kingdom Viridiplantae; phylum Streptophyta; class Pinopsida; order Pinales; family Pinaceae; genus Pinus; species Pinus taeda. The sequence goes on along the minus strand of APFE030365725.1, from coordinate 161,650 downwards.
GTTGGGCTTATTCGGTACCAAATTGACCCATCGAGCGAAGTCATACCAAGTTTTGGAGCACTAGCATTGGGCCCTTGTCCACTGTCTTGTCAAATTCAAAACACAGATAGATTTCAGATTATTTGCGTTTGTAATTTAAAGAGGCACATATTTGAATTTTGAAGAGAAAAATATTAAAAATGGGGACAAATTTCAGAGCATATACATTTTCAATTTAAAGAGAGGGAAAACATGTCTGGAAATGAAAATAATGGACAATGGGCACAAGAATTTAGTCCACAACTCCTCCAAGCTTCAAGATACATTATAGCCTTTTGATTAAGATACCTAAATCCATTGCAAAAAAATCAAACAAATGCCAAACTAGCACCAAGCTCAAGTGTCACATCGCTCTTGAAGATTTCAACTTTGCTCCAACACTTGAAATGCTCAAAAATGTTGTATGAGAAAGGTGTGAGACAAATAGAGGGGTGGGATATCTCTTTATAGAATTTTTTTCTTGGATTTTGTATGGGGTCATCATGCATCTACTTGGCTGAGTAGGTCTTATTTGGTACCAAATTGGACCATCATGCCAAGTCATACCAAGTCTTAGAACAATAGTTTTGGGCACTTATCCATTGTCTCGTAATATAATCAAAAGAAAATAATACTAAGTATAGTTTGGTTGTTGTCCACTAATTATAATAGAAGAAAGACATGCCAGTGTTGTGTATAACTTGGCTACTAGCCACTAAATCCTATGCTATTAGAGCAATATAAATAAAATATATAAACTAAACCCTCATACAGAGAGGGACCTAAGATTCTTCATGTTGTTCATTCACTTCAAGGAAATGGGATGGTGAATGTCTTCTCCAGCCTCATGGTCTTCCCTTTTTCTCTCATCCCTAGCTTTTGGAGCAAGCTTTGAACCTTGGAGGGCTTTCAACAAGTAGTATTCATCATTGAATTGTTGTAGCTTTCCTTTGATACCATTCAGTAGGTGGTTCTTCTTTGAGGTTTATTCCATGTGACAGGTTAACATTTCTTTGGCATGCTATTACAGATCTATGGTAAAAGAGGGGTTGTTCTTCTTGATTCTTGAGAACTCTACATTAGAGATGATGTGAGACAGGTCCTTTTCTATATGCTTATTGTTGGTAGCAACTTTTTGCCCATTAACCTGCTCCTCTAGTTTGCCAAGATTATGAACTGCATTGTATTTTTGCTACTTATTGAAACCTTGTGTTATACATTGAGACTCACCTTTTTGCATTTGGTTCCTATTATTTCAACATAATATTCTTGAATGCTTATCTTTAGTGAATTTATATATGTAAATTCTTTGGCCTGAACATATCTTTGAATCTATAATAAATAAATCTTGTCAATATTTTATTTTCAATTATTAAGTTATATGTATCATGTTTTATAAATGTTAAATTTAATATATTTATTATTTGATATATGTTATATTGAAAAAATTATATGTACATTTTTTATATAGATATATTTGAATTTAATGGTGAATTTTATTGAATTTTTGTATGGGGTGATTTTTTTTTGAATTTGATGTTCAAACATGAACACAAACCAGGTAACTATGGTTCTTGGGAGATGTACAAGGTGGAGTGCGCTACTAATGATAGTGTTGACGACCCTTCCATAGCTCTTCTCTACTAGAGATTTATGATTCAAGCCTGTGGTATCATGGGTTTAGTGTAATAGTATTAAACCTTAGTCAAAAGAGGCTTCAACCTACCTAGCCACTTTGACTTTACCAAAAAACCATTTTGGATTGCTCAACCTGAGTAATTAGTGATCTTCTCATTCTATAAATGAAAACCTTGAAAATGGGGTGTAACTCTTATAAAAACCTTGGGATTTCACCATTTCCTAATGCATGCTAATTTACGGAATCTATCTGATCAAACATAATTTATATGAAAATCTTGGTTGACTATCATCCTTGGTATTTCACCATTTTCTGATGCATGGTATTGGGTGGAATCCCTTTGATCAAACATCATTTATATACAGGTCCTGGTTGAGTATTATTCTTGTGTCTCCAATGGATTCTGGAAAGCCAAGCAGAAGTCTAATGGCATGAATTCCACTATCTTTCTATGGCATAAGGTTTTAAGTGTGGTTTACAACATTCTCTTGTGTGGATATATTGACATGACTATTCTTCAATGTTTAAAAAATATGAGAAATAAACCAATATCCAAAATTAAAGATAAACAATATCATTCAGCCAACAATGAAGCTTTCAAGACCTTGACAAATTTTTAAAATACAACTCCCTAGAGTCAAGATAATGATAATGTGGATTCCTTTCAAAGATTGTTCGTTCGGAGACCCTATCTATATACGAATCTATGCATTTATGTTAGTTTAATACTAACAAAAAGATATAATTCTTAGAAGGTCCATGAGATTTAACTAGATATGTTCTATGAAATATTTGATTGGCTTCAAGGAACTGCAAAGAAAATGTATTGATGAAGACAAACAAACAATGTTTTAGAAGTTGGAATTGGTATTGAAACTAAAGGGTGAGACTAGACTAGAACCATCTAATAAAATGGTGACTCTAACAATTTCAGAAGGATTTGGGCTATGTGATTCTCTTAGAGCCCATCAGTGGTCATTTATTGGAGTTTAAGCCCATACGCATTAGCGAGGGCATTATGTTCTATGCAATACATAATATTATTTTACCCTTTCATTGTTCAATTTGATAAATGCTTGTAGGCAGCAAACCTTCTGTACCAGGTTCAAATTTATAGGGATTATCTGGTAGCCAACTGTTTGGCTCAACCCAGACAAGTGGTTTTCAAAAACAGCTTTAGCATACCCTCATAATTCATGGTAAGATGACAAGTGGCATTGTGGCTTGATATCTGAAATACATGGATGACATGTTAAGAATAATAGTGATGCTTCGTGGTTATGCATGGCTATTCATGCTAATTGGTATGGTTTCCCAAAGTTTCTGTAGCAAAATTTGCAACAACAACTTCACAAATTATTAGATCTCTTTTGAGTTTGAGATCCATTCATCACAAAGAATACAATCCATTTGCTAGAGTCATTTCTTATATGGAGAAAAATCAAGTTATTTGTGTTTCTAGTCTAGTACTTCTAACATTGATGTCCAAGGTGGAATTTTACACATTTATTACATACATGGCTACTTATTTGGGAGAAATAACACTTTTAGCGCAGTAGGTCATGGTTTGGATCTATTCCATGTGCACTGTTTATGGAGAACCTTTGGCAAAAACAATTCAATTATTCATGCCCAACTTGACTTCTAATGTCAACTACAACATAAGAAAGGCACAATAATTTCTCCACTCACTAATCCTCATTGGAACAACATTTGGATTTTCATTTGTTTCTAGGTTCACAGGTCCCTGCTCAAAGGTTTAATTAATGCCTGATGTTGCAAAATACTCAACTTGGACAAGCATCATCAGGAAATTCCTCACCCCACAATCTTTCCATCCCTGACGTATCAAGTAGAAACATTTGGCATGTGAAGGGTTAATTGTTGTAGGTGGAGTTGTGATTGAAATAAGACTACAAGCTAAGGAAAATTGGAGAAATAATATCAAATTAAATGTTTCCCAATATGAACTCTATCACCTCTCAGAGAGTATGACATGATGATATTGGTCACTTTCGTAGTTATCCTAAATAGAAGCCTGAATTCTGGATCATTGATTTTGGGTTGTAATGCATTACACCAAAGCCAGTTAAGTTCCATTTTTCACAATTGATTTTCTTTGGAAAATGCTCAGTGTGCAAAATTGACTATGATTAGTGCTAGTGGTGTCATGGAAGTAGGCATAGAAGGTGCTACTAAGATTGTAGTGGGAAATTTACAGTATCCATTTCCATTTCCATTAGTGGCATGCCTACAAAAACTCTAGGCATGCCCCATGTTTCATCTTCTAATTTGCAACAAACTAGTAGCAGTAGTCATGTAGAAAATTTCATTAGCACTGACATGCAACAGGCCAAATGGGAAGGTTTTTTGTTTTAAAATAATGGTGATGTTGGAGGATCATTTGATTATGGAAATAATGCATCTAATCAGCTTTTTCTGATAATGAAAGCAACTTCTTGTGCCCAAAAATTTTAAGTACCACCTTCATTCCTTCTAGTTATAACACAACAAAATTATAATTCTATGGATCACTATAATAACTCTCCAAGTGTCATTTACTTATTTGATGATGACTAGAGCTATTGTAAAATATTTTCTATTTATTACTTTTGTAGCTAATTCTAGAAAGCCTCCAAAGATTTTATGTAAGTATACATTTTTTGTGATTGCTTGCTAGAAAATCCTATTTGTTAGATTAAGAAAGTGGATAGAGATGTTGGAATTCTAAATTTCTAATAAGTTCTATGTAAGGTAGCTACCAAAATTCTATATTTGGGTTTTATAGTTATTGGGAAAGTGTTGTTACAAACACATTGTCACCAGGAAATCGAATCATTTAAGCTTTTGTGGATTAATCAAATGAAGCACCTCAACTTTGATGTTGATATTGGGAACATGAGTGGATGTAACACTAACACACTGTTAAGAAAGCTTATCCCTAGACAACAGGGCTTGGTATTGTATGTGCAATCCCAAAGGCCTTAAAACAACAAATACTACAAATTTGTTGAAGCCATTTTAATTGGAATGACTATTTAAAGTTTTATAAGTTGAAAACATATTTTCCCTACGTATTAAGACTCTTAGTAGTACTAGATCTTATATTTAATGAAGAATTAAGGAGCATCATTACAAGGAACACTTAATTAGGAACTGTTACATATGGAAGGAAATAAGGTTTACTGTGTAAGAATGGGGATTGAATAATTGTACTCAAAGGAAGGAATAGATGAAGGAAAGTCTAGAATTGATCATTTTTTGTGGACACTAAAAAAAGGCCTGCCAAAACATCCTCACTTACATGGAATAAAAAATCATTAAGCTCAATTTTTTTTGCAATTGATGAAACACTAATTGGTTTAGCTGTACAGTAATCTAGAAGAGCCCTTGAAATGGTGAAAGTCAAGCCAGAGGATGTTGACTTAGTTTTGATGTTTACCTCTACTCCAAATGACCTTTTTGGTGGTGCTCCCTAAGTAAGTATCATATGATATTTATTCCATCTATAGCTGAATAATTATCATTAAATTTGCTATGACACATTGACATATTTGTATTCGATATTTTTTTATTTTCTCATCTTTCTGTGTTGGGCATGGAATCCCCCCACAACATGTTTTGGGGCTCAAAGCCCAAATTTTGGTCAAATATGTTGTAAGACTTCGTGAACTGCAGGTGTGAAGTGCGAAATGTACATTGAGTCATAAAGTTGTTCACCATAAGTTTTGTAATGTAATGTAATCTCATGTTGGCCTACCCATGGTCCATGAACCATGGGATTGTTTAAATAGAGTGAGGCTCTAAGCTATAAAGATAAGGAGGGATATATGAACATGGATTGAGTCTAGAAGATAGTGAGCATAGAGAAGAACTGTAAGTGTCTTGGGTTGTAGTAGTAGGAGAAGGCTCTGCAATTGAGTGTACATAGGCCTAGTAGAGTCTACAGCTGAGTGCACGGACCCCTATAGCTGAGTGTGCAAGGGGGAGTCGAGTTTGTAACCTAGGGAGAAGAATAATAAAGAGAAGTTTGATTCCAAATATTGTGTATCTGATTTTGTATTACTTTCTATGCATTTATACTATTTTGTTTATCATGCACACTTATATGAATACTGAACACTGTTAAGTATAATTGGGCTCATACAAATAGGTTAAGTAATCAAATAATATCGGGTTAATAGTAAGGAACTTGAGTAATAACATGGATCGCGCCTCGAGTAGAGTTGCACAAAGGCAACATCAAAGGCTGCGAGATACTCATAGGTGCGCGTAGCGATGTGTGCATAGGGTCAAATAGTGGACCACCGAAGAACCCGTCAGACATATTTAGTGTGCGGAAACTTGGTTTTGGCACCCTCCCATACTACTTTGGGTGAGACCTCAGTCTACGCTCCATGGACTATTGCTGAAATAGCCAGTAGTACCGAGATTTGTTTGGCTAATCACTTCAGAACCTAGGTCAGGCTCATACAAGCCAATATAATGCTTGGTTCAAATTGTTTGAGTTAATGTTTTCCATAATATGGGAGCTACTTGGACTAGAGATATTATTCTATGTCATTAGCATTTTTATGGGAATTTATTAGTTATAGAATCTATATCATGATGGTATCATATTTTATTGATGTTATAGAAGTTAACATGGAGTTTAGATTCATTTCATTGAGTGGCAAACAATTCTTTTTTATCATATATTGATTGGATTAGTGAGTAATTGTGTTTGTCTAGGCTAATCTCAATTCAGAGGTGTTGGATTTTCAAATTATACAATTCACAATTTTGTTGATATCAAAACTCCTCGTATTGCCATGTTTTTTGTTTTGAGATTATGTCTGTAGCCAACATTTTGGCTTTGTTGCAACAATTTTTTTGTATAATTTGATATAAGGGAATGCCTTTAAAGTTTAAACTCGTCACCTTTGTTGCACTGATTAAACGAGAAGAATCTGCCTAACCTAAAAATGAATTGTAGTGACATTGAAATTGAATATGATGTTCTGCGTCCATTTATTCATTAACTTGTTAATGTTAGTTTTTGATGTAGGGAATCACTTTGATGTTGGGCTGTTTTGTTATAATTACCATTTCAATGGCTAGAAATTTGTCTTGAATTCATGTAAGTGTTTCCTTGGGGTGTGTTGAAAATCCTTGGAAATAGGCACATGGGGGGGTCAGTAAATGCAGATTTGACCAAGCTTATTCTTAAAGGAATAGAAAGCGATATGGTAGGAAACTGGAGGCCAATCATTTTACTTAATGTTTTGTACAATTTCAAGGTTTGAGAATGTTTGATCTATAATAATGTTCAAGGTTTGTTCTCAATGTCTATTCTACCCTTATGTGCTACGATGTTGGTCACTTCACTAACACTGTTATTTAGACTTGCCATAGTATTCAAGGCATCCCTTTATTCAATGTTGATATGGACATCTCAATGTTGCTTACAAAAATATTGTTATGAATTGTGATGTTCTCATGTCGTGATGGTCTTCAAAATTATCAATAGTCAATGGTGGTTATGACTTATCAAATTATCAGTTATAATACATGGATGGCTAACAGTAACATGCATTAGAATTTTATTTTTTAGTTTTGGTAATAAACTTGTAGTTTTACTCTTGTAAACCCTGAATGGTTTTGATTATTGACTTTTTTTTTAATTGTCTCTCTTTATATATATTACAAAATATTTTTGTACTTGCCATTTTCCTACTATATCTCGATCCTAGCTTTTCAAAAATTTGGTAAATTTGTGTCTAGATCCCTATCTGTATCCTACTAAACTTAGGTTGTAATTTATCTTTGAAACTTGTCACCATCTAGCCATGCATTCCCAAGAAACTTCCTCTGTTTGTTATCAATGGTGGGATAAGAACTAAGGGTGTTGTTCCTTGTTGGACACAAATATTGAGTCAACTCTTTGCCTGTTATGATTGTGTTCTTTGTTCCATAATCACCCTCGTGTTTTGGATGGATTGGGATTCTAAAGGTATCCCTAGTGGGATGAGTAGTTGAGTCTTCAGAATTATGGGTTTCATTATCTTGTTCACTTCCATTTCTTCCTATTTCTTCTTGCATCTATTTTGCCTCGTGTTGTATATTTCAATAGCAGCTTGCATGCGAAATCATAATTTGGCTGAGTTTTTAGATAAATATTGAATTTTCCCTGGTATATTTTCTAGGTGTTGTTTCAACTGTGAGTCCATGTATAACCACTGCCTCACCAATTTTCATGGGACAATAGTTGCATAAAATTTCGTCCCCAACTATTTGGCAATGGTTCCATGTAGGATCCCTGTTATGTTTGGGAGCCATGGCACTCTTTCCACCACATAAATAATTTGCAAATAAAGCCTTACATTTAATTTCTAGATTTTTTTAACAAACTCTATTAAGAGAAATAGGTTACAAGTTCCAAATCTTCACTCTGAATCAGTTCGAGGAGTAGATCTAAATCAATTATAGGAACATATTGAATTAACATCTGGAATCAGCAAAAGAGTAGCTCCAAAAACTAGTGTTGCAAGCATTGTGATTATCGTAGTCTTGGTATTATTGCAATGTCACAAATTTTACCCGAGAACGATATTATTTCCGATAAACTATGAAGTGTTTTCATTCTTAAAAATAGCATGATAATATTGTAAATATCTCAATATTATTATGAGATGCATGAAATTATTTTCCCTACTCATGGATGGAGGGGCATAAAGTCAATTATTTGCGCCTTTGAAAAATTTTGTATTTTTTCAATTTGCCTATATTTTCTAATATTTTCCTGATGTTCTCAATATTTTATTTTCCTAATTCTTGGTGATATTTTTGATGACATGATGTTCACAACATTACCAAAAACAAAATAAGTACCCCAGTCAAATCTTCAAATTAATACTCCAAGTCTTAATCCAAATAAGGTTTAGTAATAGATCCAAGAAACTCCTGAGTCAAATCCTGAGTGCTCCAAATCATCGGATGAAACTTTCTGAATTAGATTTAGAAGCACTATGAATTAGCACAACAATATTGTTGAATCAATGGTCTTTTCTACTCAAATGATCAATGAAAAGGTTGTGAAGCAAATATAGGGGAAATGATTAAATAGATGGGAAATGAGGTTTATGGCAGTTTTAGGATTTTTTGTAGGTTTATTTTTTCCTTTTTCTAGGATTAGGGCTACAATGGTACAAAATTGGTCAAACTATCCAGTTTGATTGGTTTTTTCCTGAACTAGAAGTTTTTGGAAAAACTGATCACTTCTAGTTTCATGGGTGGGTTTTGACTAGAAAAGCTCAAAGCAGTACTAGAACTAGTTGCTTCTAGTTTGGATTGTCCATTTGCAAATTTCAGCAACACTGAGCTAAACATGGATCCTAAGATGTTCGCTACAAGTTGATGATAAAATGGTTGACATTATCCTTTTTTATTCTTGCTCTCCCCCCGACCAACCAAAAAAAAGAAAATAAAAATATCATACCCACTGTTCTAGTTTTTTGGGAAGTAAGGAAATGTCCCTTTGTGTGATGGATTTCATTGGGGATGAAGGGACTTGCTTTCCATACTTGAGACATTCCTGGAAATTTTCAGGGACGCTCTTGTATATAATTTCTCTTATATAGGTTAGGTCTTGTATACAATTGCTCATATCGAAATTATTTTGCTGCATATGGAGGGATCTGTACATGTTCTACAAATTTCTGACTTAAAGCATATGATTTTTATCCTAGTTTAGTGTGTTGCCTCTGACAAATAGTTTGTATTGCCTTGTGAAAATCCTTCTGCTTTTTTAGTGAACTTGTGCCTCTTGTTTGCAAATCTATGAGTCAAAGATGATCATTATATCATATTTTAGTATGTTATTCCTTGTAGTTAGTTTATATTTCCTTGTCATAATATATGCAAAGCATCCTTATTTTCCACATGCTAAGCATCCCTATTTTCCTTATTTTATTAGCTTGCTTCTTATTGACTTAAGATACTTTTGTATAACAACATCATTGTCAATATCCTCTATCCTTTTGGAGTATACCTATATTTACCATTTAGCCACCTATTCATGAATCTATTTGAGTTGAGTCTCACAGCAGTTCAAAATCTAACCAAAAAATCATTAAGGAAATAACCTATAAGACGTATAGAAAAGTAGCTTGTAATTGTTTTTTCATTCCCTAGCGAGACTTCGTTGTTCCCTTTTTTAAAGTTGAATTTTTACTTGGACAATGAAACCTTCATAGCTGAGAGTTGCCACTTTCCAACATATCCAAAGAGGTTTTCAATACCTTGGCAGATCAAATAGAGCATGTCTATATCACCATATATAAAATTCTATGAAATTTATAGAATTTTATATATGGTGATCTAGGGATGCCCTATTTGATCTGAAAAGGTATTGAAAACCTCTTTTCATATTGCATAAAGAAATAAAATTACAAATGGTTGAAACAATTGATACTAAAGTGAGGTTAGAACACAAGCAAACTAGAAGTAGACCATAACCAAGACGAGAAAGTGCGCATATTTTTCATGACTAACAAGACTAACCGACACAACATATGAAATATCACAGTTAAGAAGATTCTATTTCAATCATTCAGCAGAATTTGATGGTCTTCTAATCCACATGTCCCATGGTTAGTAAACCACACTTTAGTCAATAGTTAGGTTTAATGTTTTGAATTTTCAACAAATGAGCTTCCTTCAATGTTGTGGGCCTTGTGATTGAGGCTACATTTGTTACCTGTGCAAGATAGAAACCAATTTCAAATTTATTTACAAAAACCTAATCAAAGAACTTCACTTTAAGAGTTTCTCACTGGGATAAATTTTGCAATCACTTGCATGATTTGGTGTCTTCAAAACATGTTCTTGTCTGCATGTGTGTATTGTGTGTTTAAAAAATTTCCAGTTCTCTGTTAGTAGTATTTGCTTCTCACATATGTAACAAAATGGTACCAAAAAGTATTCCGTCTATATCGATAATTATGTTGGTATATGAACATCTTTCTGCAACTACATTCCTATTGGGTTTGAATGAAAATCACATTCGATAACCACCACAAAGTGGATTGCCTCGTGATATCCAAATGAAACGTAATTGGTATTAGTGATTGTGCATGTGTTGATTTTATGGAAATATGTAATTGTACCAATTTTTAAATGGGATCCAACCAAGGGTCTATAAAATATTTTTGTTTTCTGACTCTCAAAAGTTCCATTTTTTTTGGATTTCATGTTAACGTTAGGATTAAGTTTTTGCATGTTAACAACCTATGTCTTTAGAACATAACCATTTTTCCCCTTAACCATATTAAATTAATATTTTTTTGTGTCAATTTGTATAATCTTAACAAATATAGTTTACTACATGTAGATTTTATATATTTTTCTGTAATATTTTGCATTAATTATTCATACTCATGATTCTATATTAGGAAAAAATGCAATTTTGATATCAGGTACAAAGTGAGGTGGGCTGGATAAAAGCCTTGCCTTTTGACATTACAATTTCTTGTAATGGATTTGTGTTGGGTCTTGTAACAACTAAATGTTTCCTAAAAGGTGAGTTGTTGTGTCTATTCTGATTGCTGATAAATCCAATTTTTTTTGTATTATTCATTTACTTATGGTTAGTATTCTTGGAACAACGACAGGTGGTGGATTTAAACATGTTTTGGTTATTGGAGTAGATGCTCTTTCTAGATATGTTGATTGGACATACCGGAGCTCCTGTGTTCTTTTCAGGGATGATGTTGGTGTTGTGCTGTAACAGGTAGACATCCTTTTTTATCCTTGCAAATTAAATTAGCTTTAGAAAAGACTCACTGCTTTGACTACAGTAGCTCCCATGTTTATTAATCCCTTTCTATTGTTAAACATGATTTTATACCTTTCTATTTATATGTAAACTAAAAACTTCTTAAGTATTTGACATACCCTTTCAAATGTTGGTATTTTTACCTTATTGTCACTATAATCTTACACACTGGAATAAATAATTAGATGCTATATTGATTAGCTCATTTTGGTTGCCACAATAACTGTTAGGGTTGAAACATCAACTATTTTGAAATAATGGCTACTTGCATAGCCTACACAACTTACATGATGACAAACTTATAGTTTTCAAAGCTCTTTTCTAAATCTATTTTCTTGAGAAAATTTGTCTTTTTACTTTAGGTACTGTAGATTGCTACTGTGTGACATATGCTATGATATAATTTCTTGGATAAATAGATAGAAGTGTTGTACAACATAGTCTTTTTTAAATATAAAAAATATTTCCAAATACAAAGTTTATTAATTAAGAACATCTTTTAGACTTCTTTGCTAAGTTATGATTATATTAGGGTAGGGGATTCTATGTACGTTGATATTGTGTTTCCTCTTTGGCTTCTGTCAGGTAACAATGGTTAATAAGGAATGTGTTCTTGAGCAGTAGGCACACATATGTTGGCATTATGATACAAGTGTTGTCCTTGATGGCAACTCACTCAGATGACTATTCACAGTGCAGAAGAAAAGGATTATAGGTCAGACTCAAAAGAATGAAGAAAGTGAGGTATACGTAGGTTCACTTTGTCTAAGAAGCGTATACACGTGGGTTAATAGAACAAAAGGAGCGTATAATTTATACACACACTTTCACAAGAGGAAAAGCGCGTACGTGTTGGAAAAATAAGTTTTTGGTCCGAGGTATTTGGTCCAAGGTATTGATCCAAGGTATTGGTCCAAGGTATTTGGTCAAGGTATTGACCCTAGGTATTTGTTCCAAGGTATTGGTCCTAAGTGGTTTTGGTCCATGTTATTGACAAAGGCCTAAAATTATATATGGAGGAGAAGATCATTAGGCCAAGTGCGCAAGTTGAATATCGTATGAGGTATGTAGGTCATGGGCTTATGGTGCTTTGCTTGATCTGAACTAAGGATGAACCGTAGTGGTTGATGAGGGATAAGATCTAATGATGGATCGAGATCTCAAGTCCTGAATTGAATTATCATTATGTCATTTGACCATGTATAGTCTATATCTGAATTACTGACACATGTTCTATTTTATAAATGGTATGATCTGGGTATGACTGATGTCTGGAATAACCACAAAGTAATGAGTTAATATTTGCAGATCTGTACATTGGTTTGCTTTGGTAAAAGCGTGTATACATGCTGGTTCGCCTCATCAAAGTAGCTTATACATTATGAAATATGATATTTGAATTTGAAGTTGGTTCTAGTGGTTGTTGCAAAGTTCTGGGTTCTGCTCTGTGTTTTGGTGACAGTATTCTGAATGTTCAGATTGGTTCATTGTGATTTGCTTCAATAATGATGGGCCTTCAGTGATTTAGTTGTGGGTGATTCAGAGATTGATGATTGAGTTTTAATGATTGGTTAATGCAAATGTATTTGATGATTGTACTGCAGTGGTGATTGATTTTGAGATTTAATGTTGTTGATGGGTCCGGTATGAAAATTGGATGAAACATGGCCTTCAGATTATGGTCTTGTGTTCTAGGAATATCCAGTATGAAAATTTATGAAATGTGGTCCCTGAAGGAAGAGAGAAGGTCGTAGCCTTCTGTAGGTCGACACCTACGTACTGCTACACATATCGTCCAGTGCAAGAGCTAGGGGGTTGGAGCTCCCTTCCAATAACAACTGGAAAACGAGTGAAGGTTAAAACCTTCAGTAGGCTAGCACGTACGTACTGGTAAACTAATCGGCTAGTACAAGATCTATGGGGTTGTAGCACCCTTGTAGTAGAAGTTGGAGAATGAGAGAAGGTTGTAGCCTTCTGCATGTGGGTGCCTGCATACTGGTATGAATCTGCACCAATCCAAGATTGTAAACAAGTTTTTCTTATATTAAAAGAAGATAGCAGCAGGTGGTTTTTGTCCCGCATTGAGTTTCCACCTTAAATCTTGGTGTTCATGTGTGTTTCTTATGTGTGATGGTTTGTTCTGATATTACTACACAACGTTACTATTTATACGATTAATGAGGTACTGATTAAAGAACAACACATGATGAATTAAGTGAATCATAAGTTTGTTGGATATACGCTGGTTGCCTTAAACACAGTTGCGTGTACACGTGAGTCACCTTCATTGAAGTAGCGTATATAAATCAGAATATGGAAATGAAAAAGATTATTGACTTGACTAATATTGATTCATTCCCCTCCCCCCCTCAGTATTATTTCCAACATCATCTTATTCTATTATTGATAGGAAACTCCATGGATTTCAGTCATGGCAACAAAAACGCAGATGTGAGTGGGATATCCAATGTCCGTGTTGGATGATTTAATACTAGTGATGATTTTGATTCCTTTTTAGATAAGGAAGGTCACAAGTTAAATTCAAATAAACAGAAGCAACTTCAGAATGAAGATGAAGCTATTGCTTTCTGTCCGAGTCAATTTCTTTTATTTGTTGGTTGTTGTCATGTTTTGAGTGCGGACTTGTGAAATTCCATATTACATGTTGGTTTATGTAAAGTGGATATATATATATATATATATATTTATATCTATCTATATATATATATATATATATATATAATATATAATATATATATATATATATATATATATATATATAATTTTTTCTTTTCACCATATGTCCTTCATGGTTTTTAGATATCCGTGTTACATTTGCACAAAAGTTTAGATGTCATTCAGATATCTAAACACCAAACAACAACAACATTGAGATTTTTCTTTCACTCAACCTATAACATATTGTGTCTCTCTTCATCATGTTCTTCTTTCATATGCTAGTCACTTAAGACATTTCATTTGCAATATTTGGTGCATTTGCTAGTTATAGATCACCTATAGACTATAAATATCTTTATTTCACTTCTAATTAAGTATCTAACTGAACATATTGATTCTCTTATATATAATTATTTTTCTATCCACCCACTTTTCGTAGCTTCCATAACCATTAGGCTGGGACTTGCAACTTCAATGTTGCTTTGCTTGTTTAGTAAAATATTGCCAAGACTTTAATTTATTGAAAGTTGTAGAACTTAGAATTTATGAAGTTTCAATGTCTAACTTTTAATAGTCTAATTCTTTAAAGGGTTCTAGCTCAATGGAAGAGCACTTGCTTCACAAGAAGGAGGTTGGTGGTTTGATTCCATCATGCCCTGATATCCATATGGAATGGTGGTGATCAATTTTTGGTGATGGAGGCGTTTTTGACCATCACCAATGAGCTTTGGTGACATTTTTTGACCCTCACCAAAATATGAAATGGTGATGGTCAATGAACGCTACCATATATACGCATCAATAGTGATGGTCCTCAAAGGTCCATAACAATATATCATTGTTGTTGATATGAAATGGTGATGGTCACTGTCCATCATTATAGTCATTATTCGTGACAGAACTTGAATGTCATGACAACACCTATACTTCTGGCAATTTTGGTGACGATCAATGAACATCACCATATATATGCACTAGTAGTGACGGCCATGGAAGATCCATCACCATAAATTATTTTTGTTCATATGAAATGTTGACGGTCACTATCTGTAATTATAATCAATATTTGTGATGGAGCTTGAATGTCACCGTAACACCTATATTTTTGGTGACACAACATTTGGTGACATTCAGTTTTTGGTGATGGAGGCTATGGTCCGCTGCTATTGCTTGTATAAAATGGTGATGGTCACTATCCATCATTATATATCATTATTGGTGACGGGCTTTGAATGCCACTGCAACACTTATACTTTTGGTGACACCACCTTTGGTGACATTCAGTTTTTGGTAACAGAGGCTATGGTCCGTCACCATTGTTGATATGGAATGGTGGTTGTTGCTATCCGTCATTATAAATCATTATTGGTGATGGACATTGAATGTCACTACAACACCTATACTTTTGGAGATATTCAGTTTTTGGTGATGAAGGCTCTTTTGACCATCACCAATGAGCTTATGGTGACATTTTTCGCCCGTCACCAATGTCCTTTTTTCTTGTAGTGTTCATACACAATTTCCTAGCCAGTTTTTAGTCTATGAAGGAAAATTTTAGTTTAAAAGTCCAAAGATGCAATGGGATACTTGAGTATGGCCACCTTTGAACAAAATATTATTCTTCAATGTACTATACATATATGGAAAAATTTAAAATGACCACTCTCAGTTCTATCTGCTAGGCATACAGTTATGTGTAATTAATCTAGCTTCTAAATATTTGACAAATATGTATTTTCCCTCTCTTCTCGATGTTATTTATCAATTATAAATATGGTCCTTATAAATTTGGTTGCTGCCAAAATAAACCATGATATTGATTTCCTTGCTAAACTAGATAAAATCGAATATTTTCTCTTGTGTTGAGTTCAAGAAATTGATTTCTCCTGCAGTGGCACAAATTTAATAGAATAGCAGTATAGTCTAGGAAATTATGCAAATTCAAAAGGAGGTTTGAATTATTTTCATATTGAGACTTGGATTCTTCATATATGTATCTTAGTGCTTAACCGATTAGATTGTCAAATAAAAATTGATGTATCATAATCAACAATAAGAACTTATGTTAAATAAATGTATCTCTAAAGAAGGATTCTCCAAGCCAAAATACAAATATTAAAAGCACTGAAGATAATTACAAGTTGAAGGTAATCAAATACATAGAATATATGTTTTGTAAAGCTTGACTCCCAAGAGGAAATGTGATCCAGAGTAGGAGAAAAATAGTATAGAAAATGTGTTGTTCAAGAGGCATTAGAAGGCAAAATCAACAACAAGACAAGGGATCCTAGATGTTGAAAGAGATATTTACAGCTTGAAGGATACATTCAGAAAGACTCTCCACCAAGCACAATTGCAGCTTGTAAATGGATGATAATTTTCACTACTAATTGGTAATGTGTAAAATGCTATTTAATTTTTTGAATAAGGTTTCCTTATTATCACAAAGGTGGCGAGCATCCACCACCTATCAATAGGTGAGGAAATACTTACACAAAAAAACAACCTAGCCTGACTTAGTAGCCCCTCGATGGTTTAGTGGCTTCCATGCAGGTAGTGCATTGGCCACTTCTTGTGAGGAATAAAACGTAGGTATGGGTTATAGTAAGAAGAGAAAAACACTCTGCTTAAATTATACCAACTTCAAAACGTTTCTATTCAGTATGTCTGATGTCAAAAGAAGGATGCATGCTCAAAATGAAATTTATCAGCTAACTGCTAAAAGGTTGCAATTAAATGGATTATTTTATGTTCAATTATGGGAAGGCTAACTTGTAGACTAAAAGAACAATACTTCAAGTATGTTAAATTTAATTGGAAAACTATAATTCTACATTAGTTGATTCTAAACTTCAGGCTTCAGGGCATGGGATATTTGTCACTACATTATAATAAACGATACAAGAATTTATTATGTATATATGTACGATGTCGACAATTCGATCTATTGAACACATCCTTGCTACAGATAGCGAATGCATGATATTAAGACTGTGAAATATTGTCAAATGTTCATTGTAATTTCTTTGAGTAGCGTTCTATATTTTCTATAGTCTAGAAATATTTCCAAATATATTTGTTCTCTTGAAATTGTTTAAACCTTCAATTGGTTTGTTGTTGGCATTCGAGAACCTTATAGTTGATCAAAACACTCATTCTCAAGTTGACCTAGGTAAATTTGTTTCTCCTTTCCTATTAAGGGCCAGTTTGATATTATTATTTTGTTTTGTTGATTATGTTTATATGAATAAAATAAAAGACATTGCAATTAGGTTTATCTCAAGTAGTTGTGGGGGAATGATTGCTATCATCCCCACCTATTTTCAATTCTCACAAGTTACATAATGAGCTTTGTTGTAGTGGCTTTGAGCCGTGTTGAGTCTGTGTCATATCTTGAGGACTGAAACATGCATATTATGCATACAAAATATAAATATATTTCTCATGAAACAAAATAACAGACCCATATTTATGTTTCTTAGTTGTGATTTGTTTATATGTATTGTCTTCTAGTTCCCAAGTACTTATTGATGAACTACATTATCTGATGTAATTCCCCTCTATAAATATTTCCTTTAAATATCTAATTTATACAATTTCAAAAGGTTATAGATTTCTTAAGCAAACCTCCTATTGCATCTATGTTGTTGTTAACACATTGCATAAATTATCAACTAATTTAGCATTGAAGTAAGAAATGGCCTTTGATTCTATTTGCAATTTTTTTGCCTCTAAAGAATTGAATGCTACATGACCTTTTGCTTTACATGATGTAGTAAATAGTCATGTGATGATTATTCTCACAATTTTAGCTTGCTCAATATATTTACATAAACCATGTCATGACTATATAGGAAGGTTATCCAATGTTGACAGATCGAGTTTGGGATGTGCTTGTTAAGGATTTTTCAAGTCAAATGAAATATGCATTCACAACATCAAGTTTTGTAAAAGAGATACTTGTCTTGGGTTATCAATTTTTTTTTCCTATGGTAGAGAATTCGATTGAGAAAATTTTGTGAGAAATCAATGTTAAGGGTGTCCTTCCAACTGTTAACACAAAAGGGAAAGATCAAATGATAGCTACTATAGAATATTTCTAGATATCTTGTTTGGCACATTGTCTAAGTAACCTTTCAAATCTTGTCAATAATTTTTTCCAATGTCTAGGTGAGGGAGTATCCCATCATGGGAGAAAATCTCATGGTTTATTTCTTTCATTCAAGAAGAAATTGAAGAAGTTAAATTTGACACACATCTAACTCTCATTGTTTTATGTGAGATTGGTAAAGTCTTGTAGTTGCTAGTACAAAAATCTAAGTATCAGGTACCACATTTTCTCTCATGTTCAATTTTTTGTTTGTTACATTAACCTTAAGTTGATTTTTAGATATGCATTACATTTTCCTTTGTAATGTTTCTTGTATGTGCATTTATCATTTCACCCTTTTGGATTCACTTCTTTACATTGATATGTTTTGTTTTGGGGGTCTATTCTTGTATTACAAATTTCTATGTAATTCTATAATTTGCAATTGTTCATATGATGTAACAAAAAAATATACATGGTTACTAGACTCCACCATTAAAGTCCACAAACTTGAACTATTCATCTAGGATTGAGTTAATGTTTACATGGGACCAACCCATTGAATGCATTATGGTTCAATATCTTAGCACTTCTCTGCAGCATTTCTTCTGCATAAAAAAATATTATAAATCTAGATCTATAAGAAAGGAACATAAAATAACTACCATACTACATATCCTAAGACGTTAAAACAAGAATCCCCCTCTGTACTTTAACATCCCACCTGCCCCTTGTTGACGAGAGGTGGTTACTATGTCATCCAACTCTCGTGGTGTGGTTACAAGAATGGGGTAAGTATAATAATTTTTTTTTCCATTTTAAAGTTTCCTTATATCATCTAGCATGGCACCCATGTGGCACCACATAACCTACCACCACAATATGTATATTCCCATAACCAAAACTATGATACTGGTTGTCTCTCCTCTCAACATAGAGGAACACAATGTTTACAATATTCTACATGGAACACTCCAACCATGTAATGTGTTTTTCAGGAATCATAGCATACAGGAGCACAACTTATAACATGGTCATTATCCCTCCAATCACTTGTCCCCACTTTTCTTAACCCTATCTTGTTTCCTAGAAATATCTTTCTTGAACTGTAGTTATGGAAAAACTCTAATAGACTTTTGTAGCCTTAACACCAAGAGGGATGACCTTCTTGGACCCTACAAAGCTTTATATTTCCAAGTTTCACCTTGGAGTACAAGTTATGTATCCTCGCCCATTAGAAGATATAATTGAAGAAGGGTTTCAATCCATCCCAACTCCCTTGGCTTTCAAACCATGCCAAGTTCAACTCAAGCCCTTCAACAGTTGATCACAATATTCTAGAAGAAGTCAAACTTGTCACTATCTTCACTAGATTTTTCTATCACTTTTCTCTCCTTTTAGGATCTAAATGGATAATATGCTTGTCCATAGATTCCATATTATCCAGGAAGGAATCTTCAGTGGGACTGTGTTCACGTCTAATTGTACATCTCTCAGCTACTTTGTGACTTATTGGTATCACATGATTTGTTTAACTGTAGGCTATCAACTAAGAATATGAAGTTGCACACATACCCATCCACACATGTTTATATCTATCTCTATAAAAAGTTAGACTTGGGAGAAGAAAATGTCATTAAATAAGTGGTTGGATAAGTCCTCCTGAAGCGTATCAATTCTCCTTACATACTTCATAGTTCATGTCATGAGAAATAATCATCACATACTAGAAACAAAGTATTCAGAATAAATTTTCAGCAGATGTTGGTATACACTTGGACTTAGAGGTCTCACTTGGGTTTACTCCATATGATGTCTACCCTTGGTTGACTCTTTGTTTATGAATTACCAAAATAAGAAGCATGTATTTATTCTTCCCTCGTACTCCTTGGGTAATTGAGGTTATTTAAGGATCAATTTATGTATCTCATGGTATAGATCAACCCTAGGTCCCACTTCACAAGCTTAAATATGCAAGCTAGAAGTGCATTTCAACCTCACTCAAAAGGGAGGTTTAATACTACCATGATTAAGATAATACCATTTGTTTATATAGGGATCTAATCAACATTTCATGGTTGTTTTTGGTTCATGTAAATCATCCTTATGTCAACAATTTAAGGAAGTTCAACATGTATACATGCCACTTCCATGCATCTGTAAGCTCTTTACGTAGCTTCCATCTTTTTTTCATTTCATTTGCATGTGGTTACACAAGGTCAAAAGACTATACATAACTTTTGCAAGAGATTAGAAACTAAATTTCCATACAGGATGTACATATTGAAAGGTTGAATGCATCGAACACTTAAAACTCTAGAAGACATTTTAAATCAAAGGTCTAGTGCCCTAGATTCAACGATCCTTTCTAAGTTATTATAGTGAGGTAAACATGGTTGGTTACAAGAGGAACAATTTCCATGTGACATGTTTTTTGTTTGATAATATAGATAAGGATAATTTGATAATATTTTCAAATACTAGAAGCTAACCGATTGATAGATTTGTTAAACATATAGCATAATAGAACTCTACTACAAAATTGTATATATATATATATATATATATATTTGAAAATCATGAAGCATAATTGTTTGCTATAGCCATGTCTTCTTCAATTAGCAAACTGGGGTCCAAAGTCAAATTTAGATCCATTGTTTTCATGATATACATGTAATCCTTGTATTTCTCCATCTAATGCCTATGCATTAACCATAGTACTAGCATTTCCTCGATTGATAATTACAGTTCTTAGGAATAAAGACATATCTATAGGTACATATTTGAGAGCATAATGGTTTTTTGGTATGGTCATCCCCTTCCCAATCTAGTATTACAAGTTGGAACCCAAATCTATAGGGTTATTCTAATACAAGTCTCGTATTATGGTCAGTTATGTGACATCACGAGAACAAGAGGGTTACAATTTTACACGTTATGGTTCACACAACGCTTTCCTCCACTACATAAATGTAGTGTAACTTCGATGTACCCATTAAGCCTTAGAAACAATTATTTGACTTTGTGCTAAACAGAGTATTTTCCTACCTTATGCATAGTGTCATAGATTTAAGAAAGGAAATTCATCTAGTCTTACATAATAGATGTAGAGCTACTAAAACATGCTACATAACTATATATATATATATATATATATATATTATATATATATAATATATATATATATATAATATATATATAATATATATCATATATATATATATATCTATATTATACACTACATACTAATAATTATGCACAATACTTACAAATAATTTCATGTGACCCTTACACACTCGATTAACTGTATGTCGTAGATAACTACTGCATTAATAATAATCCCTACATAGGGTTCATTATGTGTCGTAGCTAAGAGTTAACATGTTAACAACAGTTCAAGACTTCCATACACAATTCATCATAACCTTCCATTACCTTAAGCAATGACTCCATTTCAAACATAGATGGAACAGGTATTCAACATGTTAACAATAGAAGTAGAATTATTGTGTGATTAATATAAATGAGTTATAAATTTCAAGAGCATAGGTATTGGGAAAGGGAAAATAACTCGCCTTCCAACCACTAATAGGTTGCAATCAGCCCTCTTGTGTAGCTATCACCCCTGATCGTAATTCTAGGGTCTGAGAAGACCATTCTAGGACTAAGCTGCCATATACACCAGGGGTTCCAGGGTGGCCGAGCTAGGGACTCCAAAGGTATGCAAACTCCACCCACTATCCAATGAGTGAATCTAGAGGTATAATCCTCCACCCTCAATCCATACTAGGCACTCCTAAGATTTAACCTCCAAACCTACTGCAAAATTATATAGGAGAAAGGTGTTGAGAAATCCTTTAGGGCAGCATTACATATTTTATTAATTTGATTTCTCTTAACTTGACAATTTCTTGTGATGTTCTTATTACTTCTTCTTCTTCTTTATTTTGTTCTTATAATCAAGACAATTACCAAACAATGAAAATCACAATCTTACAAGGATGAACACAAGATACAGGCTCCAAGCCAGGGAAAAACCTATCTAAGGGGAAAACCATGAAATAACTTCTTTTCTTATAGAATCAATTTTCAAAGGAGACTTCCAAGAGAAAACTTGAGACCAGGGCTACCACCAAGAACCAAGCCAACCATCCAACCTTCTTTCCTCAATGCAAGAAAAATTCTCCAAGGCCACTGAAGCAAAACTTCTTCAAGGTGATGGCTCTTCTAGACTTTCATCCTTACTAAAACAATATGCAACACCTTCTGTGATTTCAGACCTAAGGTAACCTTAGAAACCCTAGGGTTTTGCATATGTGAATAGTAGAAGGCATATTTGAGACCTCTGAATTGATTTGGGATATTTTTCCTTCTTTGCTAGGCTTGATCTAACCCTTTATTACCTTCACTCTTCTTTCTCAACTGGATACCAAAGACAAGATGTATTGTGCTTGATGTCTGTGTTCATAGGTCAAAGTTACACCTTTTTTTATAGCCTTCCAAGAGGTTGCATTAGCCCTCTCTAGGTCAACTTCACATAGTCTGTCTGACTTGGTCTTGTGAGCCTTCTAGACATTTGAAAATACAAAATAAATTTTCTCTTTTTGATATAAGTGACTGAAAGGGTGTTTTGAAATAAGATAGGGACTCTTTGACTCATGTAAACCCTAGAAGAATTAAATTAATGCTTGACCTAGTAACTAGGGAAAATTTTAAGGATGGAAAGTTATCTTAATGTTTAGAAATCGTGGCAAAACTCACTAGTTCATGATATGCCAAATATAAAATGTTTCGTGGTAATTCTATAAAAATATTCAAATTTATAATAATTTTATGTAGTCTTTATATAAAATTTTAACAAATTTTAAGGTAAAATGGTTTTATACCTTAAAATGTGGGTGAAACATTTTTAGAAAAAATAGAAATTAATGAATCCTTTTTTGGAAAAAGCATGGAAAATTAGCCCACTTGTGAATATTAGCCCCTAAAATTTTCCCTGCTAGTAACCAATGACTTGAGCATGAATCCCATGCTTTACAAAGATAAATTTGTTTTGATATTTGCATCATTTTCTTTCTTCTTTTGATAAGTACATAAAAGTTACATCATGACATGAGTCAAGTGACAATTATGATGATCGAAACTAGTTACATTCTTCAACACAAGAAGGTTAGTTCAAATCTTTTTATACTAGAAATAAGCACAGTCACAACAACTTACCAAAAGGATGTGATTGACCTCAATGAGCTTAGTTCTCTAAATTCAAATTTCACCATTATTCATGAGCTATAATGTTAATATTTTGGACCGTCGATTGCTGTTCTTCCAACTTGACAAGTTCCAATGGGGACAACGTCCACCTCGGAGTTGGTGTCTCAGATCTAATTTTCACTCATCATTTTTACATCACAAGGGTTCTCCTGTAGTTGCCTAAGTTTGTGCTAATGTTATTCCTAGCCTTTTATGTTTTTTGTCCGATATATGTCTCCCCTACTTTATCCCATGTACAAGTCACCTGTTAAGATTGAGAAGTACCTCCCTTTATTATTCAATTTTAAATCCCCAATCACCTCCGTAGATATAAGATTTATAGGTGGCCACCCTGAAATGTACCAGAGTCTCACTATCCAATTACATTCTCCAAAATGAGGTATACCTTACCTTAGAAACATTCCCATGGTTTTAGACCAAATTTGTTGCTTCATTGTAGGTACTAAAAGGTTGGAAAAAATTGAGGATATGCATATTTTCTTCTTCTTCTTACTGCCCCCTTGGATATCTAAAAGTTTTTTTAGTAATCAAAGTGCAACTGCTTGAATTATGTTATGAAACTAGCTCACAAAAACATAGAAAAGATAGATCAATGCCTTAGAATTCAGCCTCTTCGAGGGGGAAACCTCCTTTACATTACACAAATGAACAATTCTTGGATGATAAAAATGACAAGACCTCCTTTCTATATATGGGAGTCCAAGGGGTCATCAGATAATGAAACCTGACATAACAATAATAATGTAAGAGCACAATAATAACAATAGTGGGCTTCTATGGGGCACAATAATAACAATATGGGGACTACATGGGCACAATAATATAATAAGGGGGTTTCACTAATAGCAATAAGGGGTTACACTTGTAGTAATGTTATGAAACCAACCCACAAAATATAGAAAAGATAGATCAATGCCTTATAAATAAGCCTCTTCGAGGGGGAAACCTCATTTACATTACACAAATGAACAATACTTAGATGATACAAATGACAATACCTCCTTTCTATATATAGGAGTCTAAGGGGTCATAATATATTTAGAGCTGACCTAACAATAATAATGTAAGGGTACAATACTAACAATAGTGGGCTTCTCTGGGGCACAACAATAACAATATGGGTACTACATGGGCACAATAGTATAATAAGGGGGGTGTACTAACAATAACAAGGGGTCACACTGGTAGTATAGGGACCGGACATGCCCCTCTCCTTCAAAAAGTATTGTCCTCAACGCCTGAGTAGTTCTTCATGCTTCTGTATAGAATTCTTGTCCTCCCATGTGGAATCTTTAGTAGGTAAGTTCTTTCAGTTGATTAGATACTCTGAAATTGATCAATTTTGTAGCTGCCAGGTTCTTGTTTCTATGATTGCTCCAGGTTCCAATATGATTTTTCCTTCCTCGTCAAGTTCTAACAATATTGTTTGAACTAGGATCTTCTACAACTTTTGAATGAGTGGCCACACTTCTTCGTCCTTCTTCCATTCATCCCTTGCCTCATTTATCCAATCTGGTTGGATAATAGAAATAGCACAAAACAATGTTTCCACATCCTCATCCTTTTTTGATAGTGCATCTGTAGCAACATTTTGCTTCCTTTTTTTGTAGATGATTTCAAAGTCATAGCCAAACATCTTTTTCACCCATATTTTTTGTTCTTCTAAAGATAATATTTGTTCTAAAAAGTATTTAAGACTATCACCCAATTGCCTACATTGAAACTTCTTTCACTGCAATGTTGATCGACATTTTGTTTCATTCGATTCTGCACCAATGTGGCGTTATTCTTTAAAATATGAAGAACTTGTTCTTGATGATTGGTGTGATCTTTCACTGCTCGGATCTTTTTCTTCTTGATATGTTCTTCTATCTTGAGAGTTTGAGTGGTAATTTCTTCCAATGCATTACAATATATGGTCAGATTCTTTTCTTGATGCTCGATGTGATATTTCGCTTCTTAAACATTTTTCTTCTTGATATGTCCTTCTATCTTGATAGTTTGAGGAGTGGTAATTCTAGCCAATGCATTACAAGATATGGCTGGATTCATTTCATATTTCTCGATGTGATCTTTCACTTCTTGAACCTTTTTCTTCTTGATATGTCCTTCTATCTTGAGAGTTTGAGGAGTGGTAATTCTTGCAAATTCTTTACAAGATATGGTCAGATTCATTTCTTCTTTCTCTAGTGTTGGTTCCTGGTGCATATCCTTTTCTTTTGATGTTTCTTGATCCTTTTTTTCCTCCTCTTCACATTCAATGTAAAATAATTTCTTCTCAGCACACTTATGACCTTTAATGTATTTTTTATCACAATTGTAACAAAGTCCTTTTTCTCTTTTTTCTTCCAATTGTTGTGTTGTCAACGTTGTAGCTTGTGGAAGGCCAGGAGAAACAACACTTCCATCTTTATAGTTATGAGGGGTAGAATTCCTTATTTCCATATTTTTTCTTTCCACTTTTCTTGCCAACCTGAATGCCTTCTCCAATTAATCAGGTTCCCAAAGATGAACCTCATGTTGAATGCTATCCTTTAAAGTCCCTATGGAGACATCAATCCTCTACTTCTCTGCAATATCATATTCCCTTATATTCAATTATTGAAATTCCTCGATGTGCTCTACCATTGAACACTTTTCTTCGAGATTTATCAATTGGCTAAAGAAGGTGTTTCTCTTTGTATCCTCATAATGTGATATCATTTCGTCCATGAAAATTGATCACGTAACAAGTGTTTTATGAGAACAAAGTCCTTTATACCATAAAAATTGATTCAGTTCTAAATAATTATATGCAATACATAACTTTTGTAACAATGGTACACCACGTAGATCAAAATATTTCTCCATATGTAGTATCCAATTTACTGGATCCTTGCCATCAAACTTCCTCATCTCGCTTTTTCTTGATTTTAGGAGCCCGATCTTGAAACGCCTGTAACTCTATAATTTCATATCTTTAAGTTCTAAAACCTTGGCCTATAATAGCACTTTCAGTCCTCTTTCTAACTCCACAAGTCTAATCACAGTTGGATTCCCGAAGAAAGATTTATTGCCAATCTCCCACGATGACCTAATTATAGACTTATTCAGTAAAGAAAACTTGTAAGAAGTTTCACGTGTCACTGTTTCGACCTTAGGCTCTGAAGATGATACCCAACAAACTACATTCCATCTGATTTCTATCACTTTTTACAAAATTTGGATCAGATGCTTAGAGAGAGCATTATGAGGATTTCCCCAGGTCACCTATTTGGGATGTAATTTGGGAGCCTGTAGAAACCCTAAATTTCTTGGACTATATCTTGGAAAATATAGCAAAACAAGATCTAAAATTTAGGCCTGAGCTTCCCCATGATTTTGGATCAAATGGATTTTAATTTCTAATTCTGAATAGAAAATAAATTATAGCGAAAATTTCACAATGACTTCTTTGAGATGAAATTTTGGAGCTTGCAAAATCCCAAACTTCCTCATATCGGATCTCTGAAAATATACAAAGACAATATCTGAAATTTAGATCCAAGGTTCAAAATGATCTCTTCTCAAATGGGTTTTTGTTTTAGCTTCTGAAACTTTGTAGTGAAAGCATTAGAGCGAAAATGCCACGATGACTTGTTTGGAGCAGTGAAACCCTAGAATTCAAAGCTCTGATACCAAATATTATGAAACCAGCTCACAAAGAGATAGAAAAGATACATCAATACCTTATAATTTAGCCTCTTTGAGGGGAAAACCTCCTTTAAATTACACAAATGAACAATTCTTGGATGATACAGATGACAATACCTCCTTTCTATATATAGGAGTCTAAGGGGTCATCATATAATCAGACCCGACATAACAATAATAATGTAGGGGCACAATAATAATAATAGTGGGCTTCTATGGGGCACAATAATAACAGTATGGGGACTACATGGGAAGAACAATATAATAAGGGGGTTTCACTAATAACAATAAGGGGTTACACTAGTAGTATAGGGACCATAGATATAAGATTTATAGGTGGCCACCCTGAAATGTCCCAGAGTCACACTATCTAATTACATGCTCCAAAATGAGGTATACCTTACCTTAGAAAAATTCACATGGTTTTAGACGAAATTTGTTGGTTCATAGTAGGCACTAAAAGGCTAGAAAAATTGAGGATATGCATATTTTCTTCTTCTTCTTACCACTCCCTTGGATATCTAAAAGTATTTTTAGTAATCAAATTGCAACTACTTGAATTATGTTATGAAACTAGCTCACAAAAACATAGAAAATATAGATCAATGCCTTAGAATTCAACCTCTTCGAGGGGGAAACCTCCTTTACATTACACAAATGAACAATTCTTGGGTGATAAAAATGACAAGAGCTCATTTCTATATATAGGAGTCTAAGGGGTCATCATATAATCAAACCTGACATAACAATAATAATTTAAGGGCACAATAATAACAATTGTGGGATTCTATGGGGCACAATAATAACAATAATAAAGGGGTTTCATTAATAGCAACAAGGGGTTACACTAATAGTAATGTTATGAAACTAGCTCACAAAAAGATAGAAAAGATAGATCAATGCCTTAGAAATAACCATATTTTATAGGGAAACCTCCTTTACATAACACAAGTGAACAATTCTTAGATGATACAAATGACAAGAACTCCTTTCTATATATAGCAGTCTAAGGGGTCATAATATAATTAGAGCTAACCCAATAATAATAATGTAAGGGCACAATAATAACAATATGGGTACTACATGGGCACTACAGCATAATAAGGGGGTTGTACTAACAACAATAAGGGGTTACACTAGTAGTATAGGGACCGAACATGCCGAACATGCCCCTCTCCTTCAAAAAGTGTTGTCCTCAACGCTTTTGTAGTTCTTCATGCTTCTGTATAGAATTCTTGTCCTCCGATGTGGAATCTTCAGCGGGTAAGTTCTTCCACTTGATGAGATACTCTGAAATTGATCAATTTTGTAGATGCCAGGTTCTTGTTTCTATGATTGCTCCAGGTTCCAATATAATTTCTCCTTCTTCGTCAAGTTCTAGCAATATTGTTTTAACTGGGATCTTCTACAACTTTTGAATGAGTGGCCACACTTCTTTGTGCAACTTCCATTCATCCCTTGCCTCATTTATCCAATCTTGATAGTGCATCTACAACGACATTTTGCTTCCCTTTTGTATAGATCATTTCAAAGTCATAGCCAAACATCTTTGTGAACAATTTTTTTTTGTTCTTCTGAAAAAGCATTTAAGACTATCACCCAATCACCTACATCAAAACTTCTTTCACTGCGATGTTGATCTGCATTTTGTTTCATTCGATTCTGCACCAATGTGGCATTATTCTTTAAAATTTGGAGAACTTGTTCTTGATGATCGGTGTGATCTTTCACTACTTGGATCTTTTTCTTCTTCATATGTCCTTCTATCTCGAGAGTTTGTGGAGTGTTAATCTCTTCCAATGAATTACAAGATATGTTCAAATTCATTTCTTGATGTTCGATGTCATCTTTTGCTTCTTGAACATCTTTCTTCTTTATATGTCCTTCTATCTTGATAGTTTAAGGAGTGGTAATTCTAGCCAATGCATTATAAGATATGGTTGGATTCATTTCTTCTTTCTCGATGCTTGAACCTTTTTCTTCTTGATATGTCCTTTTATCTTCAGAGTTTGAGGAGTGGTAATTCTTGCAAATTCTTTACAAGATATGGTCAGATTCATTTCTTCTTTCTCTGGTTTTTGTTCCTGGTGTATATCCTTTTCTTTTGATGTTTCTTGATCCTTTTATTCCTCCTTTTCACATTCAATGTAAAATAATTTCTTCTCAACACACTTATGACCTTTAATGTGTTTGTTATCACAATTGTAACAAAGTCCTTTTTCTCTTTTTTCTTCCAATTGTTGTGGTGTCAACCTCGTAGCTTGTGGAAGGCTAGGAGAAGCAACACTTCCACATTTATAGTTATGAGGGGTAGAATTCCTTGTTTCCATAAATTTGCTTTCCACTTTTCTTGACAACCTAAATGGCTTCTCCAATGAATCAGGTTCCCAAAGACAAACCTCATGTTGAATGTTATACTTTAAAGTCCCCATGGAGAAATCAATCCTCTACTCTGCAATATCATTTTCCCTTATATTCAATTATTGAAAGTCCTCAATGTGCTCTACCATTGAACACTTTTGTTTGAGATTTATCAATTGGCTAAAGAAGGTGTTTCTCTTTGTATCCTCATAATGTGATATCATTTCCTCCATGAAAATGGACCACGTAACAAGTGGTTTACGAGAACAAAGTCCTTTATACCATAAAAATTGATTATGTTCTAAATAATTATATGCAATACATACCTTTCGTAACAATGGTACACCATGTAGATCAAAATATTTCTCCATATGTAGTAGCGAATTTATTGGATCCTTGCCATTAAACTTCCTCATCTTGCATTTTCTTGATTTTAGGAGCTTGATCTTGAAATACTTGTAGCTCTATAATTTTAGATGTTTAAGTTCTGAAACTTTAGCTTGTGATAGCACTCTGAGTCCTATTTCTAACTCCACAAGTTTGATCATAATTAGATTCTCGAAGAAAGATTTATTCCCAATCTCCCGTGATGACTTAATTATAGACTTGTTCAATATAGAGAACTTGTAAGAAGTGTCACGTATCACTGTCTCAACGTTAGGCTCTGATGATGATACCCAACAAACTAGAGCCCATTTGATTTCTATCACTTTTTACGAAATTTGGTTCAGATGCTGAGAGAGAACATTATGACGATTTTCCCCAGGTCACCTGTTTGGGATGTAATTCAGGAGCCTGCATAAACCCTAAATTTCTTGGACTGTATCTTCGAAAATATAGCAAAATAAGATCTAAAATTCAAGCTTGAGCTTTCCCACAATTTTGGATCAAATGGATTTTAATTTCTGATTCTGAATAGAAAATAAATTATAGTGAAAATTCCATGATGACCTGTTTGAGATGAAATTCTAGAGCTTGCAAAAACCCTAAATTCCTCATATCATATCTCTGAAAATATAGCAAAGCAAGATTGAAATTCAGACTTGAGGTTCACACTGATTTCTTCTCAAATGGGTTTTTGTTTTCGCTTCTGAAACTTTGTAGTGAAAACGTTATAACGAAAATGCCACAATGACTTGTTTGGACTAGTGAAACCCTAGAATCCAAAGCTCCGATACCAAATGTTATGAAACCAGCTCACAAAGAGATAGAAAAGATAGATCAATGCCTTATAATTCAGCCTCTTCGAGGGGGAAACCTCCTTTAAATTACACAAATGAACAATTCTTGGATAATGCAAATGACAATACCTCCTTTCTATATATAGGATTCTAAGGGGTCATCATATAATCAGACTTGACATAACAATAATAATGTAAGGGCACAATAATACCAATAGTGGGCTTATATGGGGCACAATAATAACAGTATGGGGACTACATGGGAAGAACAATATAATAAGGGGGTTTCACTAATAACAATAACGGGTTACACTAGTAGTATAGGGGCCTAACATGTACCTCACAAAGAGATAGAAAAGTGGCCATCACATGTACCTCCTCCCGATTTATTCAACTAAAACCTTAAAAAACGAGGAACCCTATCATGCAAAACACATGATAAGTTCAATAAAAACACCCAATTGAGTGAATGGGTGGAGGTGAACCAAGTCCACTATGTATTCCTTTGGGCATTGGTTAGATTCTCTAGACTAAGAATAGAAGGCATGAACTAGAGGTCCAATCGAGGGATGAGGCTCTTTTGGTATCTGTTGGTGGTATCAGAATTTTGAAAGAGAGGTGAACAAAATTTTGTAGTGTATATTGCTTCTCACTGCAATGGTTGTGTTTTAATGATAAGAATTTCCCATAGGAAAATGAAGAAGTGATAGGGAAGAGCTAGTGGCAAGCAAGTTCTGAGTAGTATGAATTCCTTTCTGAACTGAGTCACAGATGCTAGCATGATGCAATGTGGTCGCGTGGTTAGGACTTGCATGCTATGTTATGGAGACAAAGGCCAGAGTGGTGAGGCACGTGGCCCTCATGCAATGACCCACATGGTCCACTGAGGCAGTTTTTATTTTTTTTTACTCCATGCATTATGTTTAAAAAGCACTAGTCTTTATTCTCACGATCATGTAAATTGGTTGACAAATCTCATACCAACCTATATTAGGAGGTGCAGAGGAACCTTGAGGCAAAAAATATGGGTATACGTAGTTGTGGCTCACCTCTTTCTTTAACAAGGTATTTCAGGGTCGTTAAAAGCACAAGACTCTATTTCAGGCCCTCTACTACAAAATTTACATGAATGGTCTCTAGTCTCGGATTCATGTAACCTACAACTAAGCAATGGCCCTATCCGACTCTATTTAAATTTACTAGAAACATCCATATCAACATAAAACCTACACAAAACACCCAAATCAACATGAGAAACACCCATTTCACCACCATCATTATCATCATCAAACACTAATAAATGTAGAGATAGTATATGTCTATGTTGAAGTCAGATAAGTGATTATTCTGACTATGCATGTGCACAATGTAACAAACCTATCAACCACACAAGTTGGTTCGAAACATGTTGGCCAAAAATAATTATTATGTGATTTCTACCGTAAAACTTTTCGTAAACCAATTGTAGCTGCCCTATTCTTCAACTCGTCTAGGAAGCACTTGTGGTTGTTCATTAGACAATTCTCAATCACCACAACAACAACAGATTGCGAAGACTCTTGTTGTTATTTATCCCATTGCTCAACATGTTTTTCCCCTATGCTTGGAATTTCCTATGAATATTGATTCATTTTTTTAATGATACTTTTGTAATAATAATTCACAACAACATTTGTCATTTGAAATGTTCTACAAAAAATATATCTTACTTAATGACATCTTTTTGTCATAGATTGTACCAAATATAAGTATTTTATAGACTTACAAGTTAGTAGTAATCACTAACTTTTAATAAACAAGTAGCTAACCACATTTCACTATGGAATCAACAAAAAACAATGCATTACACTTAACCAAATCATGTCATATTAGTTGGAGCCAATTGAATAAATTGTAACAAGTTCTCTATTTTCTTGTGCTTATTTGGTTTTCATGTTGAATTGTTTCGGTGTTGTAAGTATTCCATGAGTTTTTTAAGTTGCTTTCAATTATATCCTTGATTATAATTTGAACAACTGGACAATAGTTTAGAAAAATGAAATTCTAATCTAATAGCCTTCCAACCTACAAACCTAGTTTGAATAGTTTACAAATAATCCATGCTAATTTATTGTGTGATCTCTACCATGACTAAATAATACTCAATCCATTTTTATGTTTCCAAGTTTCATTTCCACCACCCATAGTTATCGTATAGTTCTTCACTTGTTGATCCTTGCTCTTCTGATCCCCTGCAACATTGTGGGGGTTCTCCTCTCTATTATAGCCAGTGAACATGTTCATTTCTAAACACCTACCCTTCAACAAATGAAGAATATTGTCACAAGAACTTAGAATCACCAATATATGCAACCTTGTTTGAGCAAAGACTTTAGATATTATCTTTATGGTGAGAACTAGAATTTTCTTGAAATTTTAACTTGGGTTAGGTTCTTACATTATTTTCTCTAGAATTTCTTCTTCTGGGGTGGGCCAACATATAGATGTTTTTGTTTTTAATTTTTTTTAAGATGCATCTTATTTTTGACCTCTGAATTTTCAATCAAATACTAGTCCTGATCTTGTGCTACCGTAAGATTGTTCTAGAATTATTTTGTGTTGAACCATACTTCTAGCTTATATTGATTCATATACATAGTTATTTTCTTTGTACTTGTAGAGTAACACATAACTACAACACCTCAAATAATGTAGCAGGGTTGTTCCTCATGGTGAGAATTTGGCTGAAGTTGAAAATAAGTCATTTGGTGTCCCTAAGTAGTTAAAATAGAGTCAACTTTAGTTTTTTCTAGAGACAAATGTGATTTTGAGCACGACACTTGATCTGGTTGGAAGGCCACAAAAGCCCAAAATTGACCAAGTCTAGTGACTTTACAATCCACTTTTGTGAGAAGTAAAGTTATTGTAACCTTATGTTGCTCGAAGTGAATCCCTTAGAATTGATTTCCATACAGAAGAAACAACTGTGCAATCCAAATTGACTATTGTAGGAAATTCCTAAATAAGGTCTTAAATATTGTTAATTCTTTTACATAATTTGGAAGGTGCACTTTTTAAGTCATGGGTCATGACTAGGAACTATTAAGCGCTTCTTGAAAAAAATGAGAAAATGTATTGTAAAAAAAGAAACAAGATAATTGAATTTTGACTCAGATATATTTTCTTGAGAATAATAGCACTAAGAAGACATATTTTGGGTAGTATTTGTTTGGTTCTACCTCAAAACACATGAATTTTCATGACATTCAAGAGTCAAAGGTATTGATTTGAGTTAAGAGTGCATCTCTATTTTTGGGTGGTAACGCTGGAGATTAACAAGAAATAAGGAATTGCACTAGTTCATTTTAGTATTTATTTTCATTTCAAATTAGATAACAACAAATAGATAGCCAAATTTGGACTTAGATATATTTTATTGAGGATAATATCACTAAGAAGACATAATTTGGGCAATATTTGTTTGGTTTTGCCTTAGAACACATTCTTTTTCATGGAATTCAAGAGTCAAAGGTACTGATTTGAGTAAAGAGTGCATCTCTGTTTTTGGCTAGTAATGTTGTAGATTAACAAGAAATAAGGAATTGCACCTATTCATTTTAGTATTTATTTTGATTGCAAATTCGATTATATAATGAATATATAGTAGGAACATACATAGAATCTAAGAAATTTTATAATGGAATCTAAGTGGTCATTCAAATGAAGGTTAATCTATGAGAAGTAACTATTCTAATGTCTGTTTGAGAATTTTTTGATATTGATTGTTTACATTAGGATTACTATCACTAGCCATTTGTCTTTGTCTCACTTATTCATAAAGTTAAATTCCATTACCCTGCTCAACATCTACATTCTCTAACAATGAGAATAGAAAGGAAAAGAACAACATTAATGTTTAGTTATTAACTCATTTTGTGACCTTTTTATAGTAAGTCTTAAAACATTTAAAATATATATGAAAACTAATTTTTTTCCTTGAGCTTATTCACATTTGACACTATTTGGGAATGATCTATTGCATATACTCGTAGGGTCTTTACTTTATTTGCATGCATAGGGCAACTAATGGGATTTTCTCAAAGATAGATGATCCATAATAAAGAGAGATTGTTTAGAAGCATGCTCATGGAAATATTATATGGCATAGGTGGTGCAAACAACCAAACCACATGGACAACATAGACCTAGAATAAGAGTGGAATTATGTTAATGTTTTGAGTGTTACCAGCTCAAAATCAGAATTAGAATAATCATTGTGCCAAGAGAACTTTTGATCTCACCAGTATTGTTAAAAATTTTAATACATCTTCCTCAAACATGCAAGGGAAGGCTTTTTCGTCTAATCATATTGGAGGAATTCAATTCTTGTAGAGTCCATGTCCTTAGAAATCTTATAGGATTGAAATATAATACATTGAAATATAACATATGTTGCAGGGGGTAATTGTTCTTCCAATAGATTTTATCTCTAGATCTAGTTAACCTCCTTTCCTATTATATTTTGGGGTCGTCCTCAAACAATTATGAAATATTTTAGGTTTTCTTGCAATAATTTGCAAAATAATATGTTAAGTGGAACTATTGATAATCTAGTAGATTTGCATTTGACAGACTTGTAATTCTCTTTCCAATAGTACCATATTTTTCCATTTCTAGAAAAAATGAGTGTGGTCGTAGCAAGGTTGGTCTTCAATTTCGCTCATTAAGTAGTTGATTTCCTCTCCTGACAATCTTGGGATTCAACCAAAATTCTTGACAATCTTGGGATGCAACAATAATTTCTTTCTTAGTAGTATGAAATTATCTAGTGACAATTTTGAGATTGAAAATTGCTTCATAGTACAAAAATTGTTATTAATACTAGACTAGACTCCAATTGCTAAAAAAGCAATCTCTACAATTTTAGGATTGCAAATTGTTTCACAATATTGAAACTACATATCGGTAGGGACTACCGCAACACCATTTTCCTCAGTTTTAATGTTGGAGAGTGACCATAGAGTGTAGCACAAAACCAGAATGTCATACATAGAGGATTTATCTAGAGGACAATAGAGAAAAGGTTGATATTTTCTTCCTTTTTACTAAAACAATAAAGCCATTTTATCAAGTGCATAATCAATTATTTCAGGGTCTTTTGTTTCCTCTAATATTTGATTAAATGTGGACACATGTTCAGATTAGTTGATTCATTGTTGGTTATTTTTCTGCATATCATATTTATTTTTCCCACTCTAATCTTGTTATCTATGGATCTTTTTGTTATTCCCCTAGATCTATTCTATAAATTTAGAGGGGGGATGAAATGTATTTTTACATTTTGTATTTCTTTGTTCTTTGGGGTTGTTATCTTCACACCACTTCGATAGTTGAAGTACTTGTGAGAGGACATAGTTATCATTGAGAGGTAGAGATTTATTTCCTTGTATCCATGCAATTGGATGTTTGGATACTCATGCTTGGTGTGGATTTGGAAGTGTTTGAATGGCCCTTGGATATTTTGTTCGTGTAATGGATATTAGACAAACTTTGTGCTTACAACTTTAACATTTATTTAGTGGTTACATGTCAGGATCATTGTTATTGGTCATTGTATTTTGACATCTTGAATTAATTACTAATGAGAATCGCTCCCAATTAGTTTTCTCGATCCCATAGCTAGTAGGATTCAAGCATGTAGCTCATTATTCATAACTGTATCATATATACTCACTTTTTAACTTTTTGGCATGCAAATCAATCTTTCAGAGGAAAATTTTTATGTTGTCACAACAAACTTATATGATTCACGGGGTGAGAAATATACCTTTGGTGTGATTGCAAATTTTAGGTTTGATAATTATAGGCCATTTATAGGCTATAAATGTCTTCAAAGTTTCACTTCTAATTGAGTATTCAACTGAACATATTGAGTATCTTATACGTAACTATTTTTCCCTCCAACTTTTCATAACCTCTATATACATTAGGTAGGGACCTTTAGCTTCAATTCTATTTTGTTTGTTTAGTAAAATATTTGACAAGACTTCACTTTTTTTTATAATTTATTGCAACTTGTCGAATTTATAATTATATAATTTTTCAAGGTCTAATTTTTAAAGTATATTTATTTAAAGGGTGTTATCTCAATGGAAGAGCACCTCCTCTACAAGCAGAAGGTTTGTGGTTCGATTCCATTATGCCTTGGTATTCATATGGAATGGCAACGATATTTTTGTGGTGACAGAGGCTCTTTTGACAATCACCAATGAGCTTATGGTGACCATTTTTTCGACTGTCACCAACATATGAATGGTGATTAGTTGACGAACGACACCATATATATATATATATATAATATTATATATATATATATATATATATAGATATGCATCAATATTGATGGCTATGAAAGGTACATCATCAAAAAATTTTGTTTTTCATATGAAATGTTGATGATCACTTATTATCATTATCAGTGACAGACCTTGAATGCCACCACAAAACCTATATTTTTGGTAATGCAACCTTTGGTCACGTTCATTTTTTGGTGATAGAGGTTGTTTTGATTGTCACCGATGAGCTTATGGTGACATTATTGGACACTCACCAAAATATGAAATAGTGATGGTCAATCAATATCACATATATATGCATCAATAGTGATAGGCATGAAAGGTCAATCACAATACATTGTTGTTCTTAGGAAATGGTGACAGTCACTATCCGTCACTATAATCATTATTCATGACATACCTTGAACTTCACCATAACACCTATATTTATGGTGACACCACCTATCGTGACGTTCAATTTTTTTGGTGAGGAAGGTTAATGTTTGTCACTGTTGCTCATATTAAATGGTGACAATAATTATCTGTCATTATAAATTATTATTAGTGATGAACCTTAAATGTGAAAAAAAATCTATAGTTTTGGTGATGCCACCTTTGGTGACATTCAATTTTTGGTGACAGAATATCTTTTGACTGTCAGCAATGAGATTATGCTAACATTTTTTGACCCTCACCAACGACCTTTTTTGTTGTAGTGATGATTTGTTTTGTTGCTTTTGAGGTATTCAAAAAAAAAAATTAGATCTAACATGGCGAGAAAGAGAACATGAGGAATAATATTCAAATGTAGGTAATGATCTAGCCACTATCGAGGTTTTGAGAGATTGTAGGCTCTTGAAATTTGTTTGGCTTCCTCGGAGCTAATGGAATATCGTGTCTTAGCATGGGATGTTCAGGTACATGCATTCAAAATTGGAGCACACATGCTTGAGATAAAGGTGGAAGATATATACTTCTTGACAGGTCTATCGAGGAGATGTTCCCCCATCTCATTATTGAGTTCAAGGAGGGGTGGAGAGACCAATGCACACTATAGAGCTATATCTCAATCGAACAAGGATGGGAAAATCGACATCAAGGATGTCATCTGTTTTCCTCTTAGGATGATCTTGTTTGTCATTACTAGATTGGCCAATAGTGATACTTTACATTTGGCCATTAGGTCTCATATGCAGTATGGTATAGAGTGTATGGAGCTGACAATATTCAACTTGAGTGAGGGAGTACTAGAAAATGTGAAGGAACAACTGACCAAGGCAAAGGATGGATGGTTGAATAAATTTGGTTATCGCTCAATCTTTATTTTATTTTCCTCAGAGTAGATTCCATTTCTTCATCCACAACATATCTCACTAAAGCCCACAGATCTAAGAGTCTGATGGATGAGGAGGTGGGTGGATCCCATGTCCAAACATGCAAGTCCATCATCAACAAGCTTAACATTAGTATTCTCTTGATGGTTGTGCATGAAAATCAATATGATTGAAGACAATCCATATGTAGTCATGGATTTCCATCGAGAGCTAGAGCCCATGCTTCCTAATGGCAAGTGATGGGGTGCCATAGCTAAGACAAGAAACATTTTCATAATTTTTTGAGTTTTTTAAGTTTTACAATTTTTTTTGAATTTTCTATGTATCTAAGACTAAACTATTTATTTTTTTCAAATGAAAACATTGGATCCATTTGACCTGTGGGTTCCTCATATCTTTAGTTTGTGGTAGAACTCGAATATGTACTAGTAGGACTATAGGTTGCTACATGGCGACGAGAGGTCTTGCAGGACCTCAATGTGATCAAGACTCTTGAATAGGTAGAGAGACACATGGAGGGGTTGGACTAGGGTGTAGTCGAGGCTAGGGTAAACTAGATCCCTATGAAACTACAATGTCATACTATTGGCGTGTCTGGTCATATCAACCAGATACTATGAAATATGACTCACGTAGTGGATTTCTATCAGAGAATCATGAATAGTTTACTAGGAAGCTTATATATATATAGCCATATTTTGACTACATGTATGTTTTTGATATGGCAAACCATGCAGCCATATGTGTCTCTGGCACAAAATTTTATAAAACCAAACATTGATATACATATACAAATGTCTATCTATTAATGTCTCTTATATGTTCTATTATCTCATTCAATGTATGCGATGTGACTTGAATTTAATTTACACGTGTCACAAATGCCTATTTAAAACATGATTTATTAATTCATACATCAATTTGTTTATATTTCTAGAAATGTGTTGATATTACATATAATCAAAATATTTTTTGATAAGGTGAACCCTTAAGAACATACAAAGCATAGTTGGACTCCTAACTGAAAAGACATTAATCAATTGTAGTACTACAAGTTGTGAGTCAAGTATAATAACTATACAGTGAATACCATGGGAAATAACATTAGATAATATTTTGATCACTACACTATAGCCTGTGATATTATTTATCAAGAGACTGATACAAATCCCTTTTCAACTCACTAACTCGCCATTCAGAGGATATATATCCCATTATGTGGAAGAAAGGTTTCGTGTACTATGATTAACCCAATCAGGATAACCAACAAATGGTTGAAGGGATGTCGACATCTACAAACCAAATGTAAACACAATTAAAAGAAAACATAAGAAAATCTAAAGGGAATCACACTGTAAACACATTCAATGCACTTAACCATAGTATCTTTTAAGGTACAACCCATCTCTATGTTGTTCTAATGGAACTTCATTAAAATTAACAAGACCGTAGGCCCATTTAGCAAGCACATGTTTAACAATGTATGGGCCTGGACACATTGGCATGAACTTCCCCTCTCCCAACTTTTCAAACTCTTGGTCATACAGAAAGACAAGGTCACCTTATGAGAAGACACGATCCTTTACATTCTTATTGTATTTCAGCTTAAAGCATTACTTATTAGCTTCATTAGTCATCCCAAAATCACGTTGGGTTTGACCTAAGTGCGTAAGATGGAATTTCACACTCAATACAAAGGATTGCTTCTAGGATGTATACCAATTGAGATCATGTAGACCCAATAGTATTATGGACAAAATTTTGATATGCCCACAAGGCTGCATAAAGGATAAGATGCTAGTCTTTGTGAACCCCTATCATATGTTGAAGCCTTGTTTTCAAAAATTTATTGATGGCCACAACTTTCCCATCTCCCTGAGTGTAGTGGGAATTTGAACTCTCATGGGAGAGACCTAACTTAGTAGTCAGTTCAGACATCATCTGGTTACAAAAATGTTACTCATGGTTTGCGACTATAACCTATGATACACCAAACCTCGCAATGAGATGATTGAAGAAAAAGAGAGTAGTTGTTTTGTTAGTGTTATTATATGTGTGCATCACATTGAACTATTTGGTAAAATACTTTACTGTTACGATGACAGAGCCATACCCCCTGGTCGCGCGAGGGTTAAATGTCATGAAATCAATGCCCCATTTCACAAATGGTCCAATGATGATAAGATGGTGTAAAGGAAAATGTGTAGCATGGGTTTTATGATCATATATATAGTAGGAATGACACTTTTGAACCACGAGAATGTAGTCTCAAAACATAGTAAGCCAAAAGTAGCGAGCATGAAAAATATTCTCTGTGGTGGAATGCGAAGAAATATGACCAACACATGCCCCAGAATGGCATTCATTCAGGGCTTTCTCAGCCTCCTCCTGTGTGAGGCACCTTTGGAAAATTGTATTGATACAACGATAATAGAGGGTGTCACTGATTATAATATAGCTTTTAGCTTGATATTGGATATGTCGTGGGTCAGAGTGAGAGGTATCAGTCCTGAAAGTATGGGTTCGGAGATATACAATAATGTATACATACCATAAGTCGCATGATGTGATGAGGAACAATGATTCATCTTGAATAAAGTCCCCAATGTTCTTTCAGTTTCAATGGTGGAAATGTCAGTGATTAGCTTAGAAAAAACTAAGGATTTCTTTTACTTGGATTTTATGAAATCTAAATCGAACTCCTGGAGGATGAAAATCCACATGGATTACTTCCTCCCCATTAATTTTCACGATAAAATGCACATCATCGGGTTGTAATAGGAAAGAACCAAAGTTTTATGGAGCAATACATAATGGTGGAACCTTTGAACAACTTGGACAACTGCCAAAGCTAACTTTTCGACATGTGTATATTTGATCTCAGTATAATTCAAGCTATAACTTGAATAATAAATAGGATTTTTGGTATGTACATCGTTCTCTTGGTCCAATTCCATAGTGATGGTATTAATGGTTGCAGTGAGGTACATGAAGTAATCGCATTGGTAATATGGGGTATACAAAAGGGACACCTGAATTAGAACATCTTTTAAGGTATAAAATGCCTTCTGAGCAGTGTCGTCCCAATGGAAAGGAACCCCATTCTTTAACAAGTGAGTGAATCCTTTCGTAAATTTATCTCAACTAGGAACAAACCTCCTAAGAAATTTATCCTTCCCTTGGAGTTGTTTAAGTTAAAGGAGGGAAGAAGGAGCATGCAGATCTATGATCACTGAGAGTTTTAGTGGGTCAATACAAATTTCGTATTTTGATACAACAAAACATAGAAGTTGGCTAGAGCTAACAAAAAACACACACTTGTGTGGATTGAGCCTAATTTTATAGTGTCAACAATGTAAAAATATATCCCTAATGTGCATCATATGATCACCATGAAGTTTTGAGTGAGTAGGTAGGCAATCCAAATATAGTTGTACGATATTACTTATCTCATGGAAGGCATATTTCATTGCTCTTTGAAATGTAGCCCCAACATTTTTCAATCTGAAGGGGAGCTTTCGATATGCATTTGTGCCCCATGGACAAATAAATGTAGTTTTTGGTTGGTCCTTCAAGAGAATGTTGATCTGATTGTATTCGGAAAAGACATTCATAAATGAAAATATTTTACAAACAACATAAACATTACCAATCTAGTCAATGAATGGGATAGGATAATTATCTTTACGACAAGCATGATTAATGTCCTAATAATTGGCTTTTAGGGACTGCATCACTCCTTTAGTTGATTGATTTGCCTATGGAACATAGACTTCCTACCCTCTAGTCTCATACCCCGTATTTTGGCTTTGGAAATTGATTCTCCTCAAGATTACAGATCTCCTCTTAGAATCTATGTCATCTCTACGTGGCCTTACGTTGTCAAGCATGGTTCTGCATTTCCTCTTTCAGATATCTCTCTACCTTCTCTGTGATGTATCCCTAAATCAAGAAACTCTCCATCCATAAACTTTCTCTTTCCCTCACTATAAGAAATCACCTCGATCACTTATATGACAACTATTGCATTGTTTTCTTGAGAAATGGATGTCTTGATCTCTTACTCAATCTATTTTCAAAATGCCCATGAAGCCTCTTCTTATAATCCTCCAGTTGAGTAATCAATGGCCCAAATTAGATTCTACTCAATGGCTCAGATAATTTGGACTTGATTTCCATCTTATTCTAGAATTTTCACCCACAGTTTAATTAATACCCTCTTATTATTTTTATTTTCTAAGTTTAGACTTAGGTACCAATTAAAAATAATTAATTATCTTAATAAAACTGTCTCTCGGTGAAATTTCCCAAAAAGGATTTATGGGTATTCTCAAATACATGTACCCTAGCCTCCTTGCAACTTTGGAGGCTTAGAGCACATATGATTACCAATTTCTCCTACACCAACCTATGATAGTACTAGTCCCAAAGCTATGCAAGAAGAACGCACGTGTACATGAAATTCTTTATTCCAATTAGGGAATACTAGTATAGGAGAAACCGTCCTCTTTTCCTTCAATATCTCAAGACTCTTCTGACATTCTTCATCCCATTGAAAAGTGACATCTTTCTTCAACAAATTGTCCATAGGCACAGTCATCTGAGTGTATCCTTTGATAAACTTCTTGTAATATCCTATATGTCCCAATGTAGTGCAAAGCTGTCTTACTGTCTTTGGTGGAGATAAGTTCACAATGATACCAATTTTCGCAACATCCACTATTAATCCTTGCTTACAAACAATATTTGCCAACAATATACCAATATGTACACAAAATATTCACTTCTTTAAGTTCAAGGAGATTTGATATTGTCTATAGGTGTCAAGCATAAGTCTTAAACTTCTAGTATGTTTTCTTAACAATCCAAATACTGTCCAATCATCAAAGTATACCTCTAGAAATTTGTGGATATATTCTTTGAAAGTTGCAATCACCACTCTTGAAAATATAACAAGGGCATTCTTAGTCCAAAAGGTGTCATTTTGTATTGATATGAACCCCTTTTGTAGCAAAGGTGGTATTATGTCAATCTTTAGGTGCAATTATCAGCTGATGATATCCTGAAAATCCATCTGTAAATGAATAAAATTATTGGCCTCCCACATTGTCTAATACTTCTTCTGTGAAAGGGATAGGGAATGTATCATGAAAGCATGCACCATTCAACTTCCTCAAATCAACATTGATCTTGATTTCTCCTTGAGCTTTCTTTTTTTTTTACCACCATAGGACTTACCCATTCTAATTCTTCCATAGGTTAAATTACTCATGTTGTTATCATCTTATCAAACTCAACTTCTACTTTCTCCTTATATTTTCGTATTCAATTTGTAAGTTCTTTGCTTGACTGGCTTCACATCAGGCTTAAGAGGTATCTTCATAACTCCTAAATATCCTACTATACCCTTCATTTCTAGAAACTTAGTGGGAAAAAACTCCTAATATTCATGAAGAAATTTTGTAACCTTGCTGACTATCTCTTCATCGAAACAATCTCCTATTGTTGCAAACTTTGATTCCTCTTATGATCTTATATTCACCTTTTTTTTTTTTTACTCAGTTCGTTATATTTGGTATCTCTGGCTCAAGCCCATTGAATTTGTGCTGTCCTTTTGATTCTACTATGTCAATGTTGCAAGGATGTTCTTCTTCTTCTACAATAAGGTTATAGAATTCTACTGCATGTTCTATTTACAGAATGTAATCAGGTTGCTGCCAAGTCCTTGGAATTATATGTTCAAAGATCTTCCTATTATATGTCTGAATGCTTGAATATATATATGGACAATAACATTCAAAGATAAATGTCAATATAAACCCATCAACCATTTCTGCCGAGTTCACAGTACCATGTCGAAACTATGTTTCCAGGTACCAATTTTGAGGACATGTCTCCAACATATGAACAAACCCATGTACCCATTCTTGTTCTATAATTTCATTCCCTGCTATAGTACATAACCCAATATGCTCTCAAGGACTTGTTTCACCATCATATTTCAATTCCATCTCTGTGTTTGTCTAACCAAATCTTATCCACATCAATATTCGAAATTCCTACTAGCCTGCTATATTCTTCTTATGTGTGCCCCACCATCTAGTAGAAGTGGCCTTGAGAGTTATATTCAAGGCCAAAAATAATTGATTTACTGGAACCTGTCTCTAATAATTATCAAGAAAAACATTCACATCACCTAATCCATCATAATAAGGCAGGTTACATACTTTAGATGCCATGCAATGATTAGATTTGGACATACACAATGCCTTATAGATACTTCATGTAGCCTATTCTGCCAATTTTCGAATTCTTGTTTTGAATGTGATGCACAAGAACTATCATGTTCCCAAGTTAACTTTCCTTCTATAGTAGGGTTAACAAAATCATGTTCCTTTTCTGTCAATTGATATATATCATCTATATCATTTGTGCAATACTCTTCTCTAACTAGCTCTGTCTACCTCGCTCCTTCTGATCGATTGAAGGGAATAATTACCCTCATATTATTTCCTTCTATTATCAATTGTATTTTCTTTAGATTAATTATAGCTATATTATCAAATGTCCAATT
Source organism: Pinus taeda (assembly GCA_000404065.3). Classification (NCBI taxonomy): domain Eukaryota; kingdom Viridiplantae; phylum Streptophyta; class Pinopsida; order Pinales; family Pinaceae; genus Pinus; species Pinus taeda. Next base: position 116,703 of record APFE030365725.1, on the reverse strand, counting down.
AAGTCAAAGAAATACAAGATAGCGGTTACTTTCATCCATAATTTATATTACCTCAAAGTCAACAATGATGCAAACTCCTTCAATGTCAATTGTCACACCTGATAGTCTTCCTAAGGGGAAGATATTCTACTGATTTTACATCCTAAGTTGAATAGGTGACCACTAGAACTTCAAGTTACCGATTAACTCTGATGTATGTTTCATCACAAAACTAGCCTCAAATCCCATATCTGAAATAGTTTGATTCATCTTATAATCTCCCATCTATGCACTAAGCCTCATTTCTCTTCTTATTCTCTTATGCTAATGTACATTGTTAACTACACACAACTCGTTTCGTGATATTTCTTTAGATGGACTTGAATATATCAATTGTTGAAGTCCTTCTACAACCCTCTGATCTCTTAAAAACTTCATACACGTTTGCATAAAATACTTTAAAATACCTTCTTGGTTTGCTACCTCCTAATATTTTGTCATAGCTCATTTCTATGTTGAAGCTGATGTTATGTCGTAGTTACTTTCTGTTTTGGCTCTGCAATAGATGTTGAAGATCCAACATCCATAAAGATTATCTTGGATTATATAAATACCTCTTTTTCCTTGTGAATATCAAAGACAAGAAAATTTTCAGCAGTTTTTCTAACCCATATAGTTTTAGATTCCTTCTTTTCATTCACTTTCTCATCGACAATCGCACCTCCACTTCTAGTAACAATATCAATTCAGCGATCATCAATTCTTCTTAAAGAAATCATCATTTGGATGTCTTGTGTTGGTTGTTGGTTTCTCTTTTCTTGTATTTTTTCCACAAGTACCATATATTATTCAATTACGTCATCAAATCGTTTACAATACTTACATGTTGTAGTTGGATTATAATAGTCTCTCGCAAAGTGTCCTGGTTGGATGCAGTTCTAACAAATAGTTTGTCGTCATCCTGGACCAGCTCCACCAACCCGACCTCTTCCTTGATAACCACCTTGACCACTTCATTGTCCACTTTCCTCATGTCCATGTTCTTCTACTTGCATCCTATAAGTGTCATCACCACGCTCCACCATTAGTTCATAACCTTGACAATGGTTCTCATCATGTCCTACTGATTTACAAAACTTGCAATATAGGTTCCCGAGAGTCTACACATATTTTTGCAACAAATAATAATCTTCTGATCGATGTTTGCCTATAGTTTTACATATCTCACACCATGGGTTGGATCTGGCATTCAAAGGATTTGGTGCTCCACGAGCCATGTAATTTCTGAAGAGATGGAATTGTTCTTTAGAGTGGCCTTTTGACTTACACTTTGTACACCACACTTCTTCTCTAACTTCCTTTCCTTTTTTCCTACCTTGTAACTATGGAGTCAAATTTGTAGTTGATTCTGAATCTACTGCATAGCTGCGTTGGTATCGCCTACAGGTGAAGCTTCTAATTTCATCTCAGGTTCTAAAGCTTTGTCTTGTGTTTCTATCTTCTATTACATCAAAGTTATATGTGGAAACAACAAAACTATGAAGCATTCCTTACATTTCTCTGGAGCTATGTTGAAGCTCACATGATCTAATAATACCTTGAGTCTTTGGTCAAATCTTGAAATGGACTCAGTAGGCCTTTGTTTGATTTCTTTTAACATGGTGATGTACTGTGATTCAGACTTTGACTTCTTAAATTCTTTCACTAATGTTTCTTTAATATCTTCGAATGATCTTATATGATTTCTCAAACACTTCATGTAACATGTCAACACTCGGTCTCAAAACATTGTGACAAGTTTTTCCTTCTTTATATTTTCATCATGGACCTACTTTGTTGTCCATACTACCTTGTATCAAAACCAAAATTGTTCTAGATCCCCTGATCTAGTTCCTTTAAACACAGGTAGCTTAATATCATCGGCCATATTTTTTTCTAGAGCGGGAGGGGGATGAGTAGGGAGAGGGGATTCATAAGGGAAGGGATGGGGGGTAATGGGGGTAGGGGATAGGGAACATGAAAAACACCTTGATTATTACTCGATTATGGATTCGGTTACACAACATTTTGTCATTGTCCCTGTACTCCCCATTCCTTGATCCTGGAGAACCTATATAGTGAATCCTACATGATTTACCTTCATGAAGAAACTTCCATTATGTCCCTCTTCATGAGCAGATCAATTCCCTTTTGCACCATTTCCCCTCAAACTTCTGTTTTCCTAGTTTATTAGACCAGCGCTAATGAACTTTCTCTCCCCTCTATTGATGTTCAGAGATGATCACTATCCCTAGCACCGACTGAAGTGACTTAGCTATGTTCCAGTCACGTTGGTCATCTTATGGAAAGTTTTTTAGATTATGAGCCAAAGCTTCTAGCTCTAAAAGCTTCGTAATTGAAGTCTGGTAAATTGTTTCGTCGGAGGGGATCGAGGATGTTAGTTTGGGTGCCTTTCCCCAATAATGATGGAACTACCTCAAGGGATAAGACCTTCTCCCATGAGAAGAGGATCCATCTCCCATCCATTCATCCTATATAAACCTCCCTTCTTCCCAAGCACAAGCTAGTGTTAATGTTGGTGTGCCAGTGCTATTTTGGTTTGGAGTAAACAACAAGCTATTCATAATTATAGCTATCTAGTTGTGTGAGGGAGAAGTGTGATTTGGTTTCAAGTGAAGCCTAAAGGGCAGAGCACTAAAACTATTGTTCATTGAGGCCATCATGGAATGCTAACAAAAGTGTGTGGGAACCTGGCCTTGCCAGAGGAGAACCGCAATGTCAAGACAATGGTTGTAATCTTTCTTTGATATCAATATATATGCAACTATCGATTGATTTTCTACATGTTTTGTCATCTTACATATTCATGGGTTAATTTTTCTTGACTTGTTAAGTAGGTTGAATTACAATTTGTATATTAATTAAAAATATTAATTATTTATTTTAATAAAACTGTCTTTGGATGGAATTTCCCAAAATAATTTCTAGGTATTATGGAATACATTTGTCCTAGCATAATTGCAAATTTTGAGGCATAGAGCACATCTGATGCTACCAGAAACCAACACTCGCTATTTGCAAGGAATGTGCTCTAGTAATGCTTATTGAAGAATCAATCTGACTCTGTAACATCTCCTTCTCCAATGTTCATGTCTGACATCACTTCCCATCAACTACTATGCAAATGTTGCATCTATACTACGGTTGGCCCTACCACTGCCAACACTGCATCTATACGGTAACCCTCACAAATTCTGCATCTATGCTTCTACTGGCCCTTCCACTTCCAACATTGTATCGATCTCCAACCATTGTTTCTACTACATTAGAAACAGAAAAGAATCCAAAATTACTGAACAAGGATCTAGTATGATGCATCAGTTGTTGGAGTTCTTACTACTACTATTCTTTGCACTGACCCTCTGAAACCTCTGTGTTGTTGCTAACTCTACAATGTGCCAAATGCACTACTGCTAGTTTCTGTGCTAACCCTCTGAAGCCTCTACACTATTGCTGACTCCACTGTGCCAACTGCACCACTCCCAACTTTTCTCTATACTCCTTAGTCCCTCATGCCACTAGCCACTACAACTCTTAGTCTAGCACTCCTCTGCATGAACTGACCAGACCCATCCTGCTACTTCTGATATGTCTTCCCGTAGCAAGGTATTGATCCATGTGGTGGTCTCCTCAAAGGACCCTACCCATTTGCAATTCTTTTGAACTACAATAATAGATTACCCCACAACTCCCCTAGAGGTATTTTGGTAATCATGGCGAACTCCTCTTCCTCGATCTTTATGGTTGCAACCTGTGGAGCATGTTTCACGTCCTTTTCCTTATTCTTGAGAGGAAATTGCATAGCCTAGTGATAAAATTCACCACACCAGAAACATTTAATCTTTGAACATTTTTATCCTTCTTCCACTGCTCCTACTGACCCTCAGATGCAAGATCTACATTCTAATCCTCCTCCTTAGGATTCATCACACTGTTTCTTCTCCAATCAACTTTACACTTGACTAAGTCTCACCTCATCTTTTCTTGTTGAAGAGAGGCCCACATCCCTTCCCAATGTGACATTTTGTCTCTCCCCATGATACTCTAGACAGACACTTGCCATTCTTCTAAAACTGAACTCATGGCCAACCTGACCATTTATGTAGGCTGAGGTGTTGATCCTACAACTTCCAACTAATCTTATACTTTGTGAAGCTTTGATAAGAATAGATCAATGCATTCCCCTTTCTCTGTCCTAGCTGATCTTAGCTTCTCCTTCAAGTACATCTTCCGCTCCCCATAATATCCTTAATATAGCATAGGGTGAGCATACGGAAGGAATCCTGCATCACTTTGTTTGTCCCTTTGCGAATAATGTGACATACAATGTGATTCCTTACTCCATCAAGGATAAACCACTTGGCCTTCGGCATCTCAACCTTGTACTTTTTAGTGGATTTGTATGACTGAGTACAACTAGCACACTATTGACGTACATTTTAAGATTATAAACATCTAGAAGGCATGAGATCATACCCTTCTAGATCATATATTTGGATGCTCATTCCAACTGATCTTGACCTCTCACCCTGTTAGCTCCCATCTCTACCAAAAAAATGTCGAACTACCTCCCCTCTCCTCTGCACTATTGTTGGGATGGGCTATGCAGTTCCTGTTAGAGTTAGTAGATCTTCTCCTCTCTACTACTGCTCAACAAATGATAATTCAAACCTCTTGGCTAGAATTCCTTTGAGGAATAATTCCCTCAAAATAGTTTCTCCTTCGCTCTTCTGACATTTATCTGCCCCAGCAACTACTGCAAAAAAATGTCTCTCACTAGAAACATTTCTATGTTGAATCTTCTACTACTCTACTCCCTCTACTGTAGAAACATATTGATCTAGAAATCTTACTTCTTTGTCGACTTACTCAAAGAGAGATCTTCCACGAAAATCTTACCCTCTTGGCTTTTACTGCACAATCCCTTTGGGGATTCGATCTGATTTCTATGCAACACTTCAATCTCTCCCATTCTCTTCAGTGTTGGCTCTTCTAGTCTACTCCCTTACTTCACTTGTGCTCTAATACCATGTGAAAATTTGGGAATCCTTGAATTACTAATACAAGAAACTGATATTACGTTTCCTACTTGTTATTCCTTTCAAGTTATTTACTATGTTCTACTGTAAATATCGAAGTAAATATAAATGAATCCTTCACAATTTTAAATAATATGTGGAAATAATATTCATAGCAAGAAAGAAATAACACATAAGTGACACTGTTATTTTTGGACCAATGTCCCCAGAAGAAATCCAATGTGGGAAAACTGGTGCAGCAGTTGCGGGTTTGTATTATTAAGCAGTAATTTATGAATACAATCATTGGATGCCTTGCTGGCTATCCAATACAGAGAATCTGACTGACAAAGAGATGAGTGATATATATAGCTCACACTATCATTGGCGATCCAACACTAATCAAGCCATTGAATGGCTAACCCCTAGCTACCTCTGTGCATTTTCTATGCAATCACTACGCTGCTCTACATCACAACTTCTGGGAACTAGGTCACTCCTTTGGAAGATCGATTTTCCTCTAGAAATTCAACTTTCTATCTTACCAATTTCACACCCCAGCTCATGGCTCTAGAAATCAATTCTCCAACAAATTCTAGATCTGCTCTCAAGATCTACGCTACTTCTATGTGGCCCTACTCTGCCCAACATGGCTCTGCACTTCCTCTTTTGGATCTCGCTCTGCGTTCTCTGTGATGAATCCATCAATCAATAAAATATCCAAATGGAAACTATCTCTACCCTTGACTACAATAAATCATCTCGATAACTTCTCTCACAACCGTTGCATTGTTGTCTTTAGAAATCAGTCTCATGATCTCTTACTTAATGTATTTTCAAAATTCCCATCAACCCTCTTCTTATAATCCTCTAGTTGAGTAATCAATGACCCATATTTGATTCCCATCAATGGCTCAAATAATTAATACCTCGTCTTATTCCAGAATTTTCAGCCCCAGTTTAATTAATACCCTTTAATTATATTAATTTCCTAAGTTTAGACTTGGGCACCCGTTAAAAAAAAATAAATTATTTTAATAAAATTGTCTCCGAGTGGAATTTCCAAAAATGATTTCTGGGTATTTTGGAATACATGTGGCCTAGCATCCCTGCAATGTTTGAGGCTTAGAACACATCTGATGATACGATAAATCGACATTTACAAACTGGCTTAGCATTAAGATGCATCTTAATTTCATGTACAAGGATGTTTAGCTCTATCATATCTCCATAATACCAGCCAAGAACACGTCGAAACTCCTCAAAAGGCCTTTATATGTCTTGATCTCTTGGGGAGAGAAAAATGAATCGATATGTACATTCTCAATAATGCCAAGTTTGATCGAAATGTCTAGAGGGATAGTCTCTTCAATGTTCGACAAATTCTTCCCAGAATCGATACCATGGATGGATACAAAATTCACATACATCTCAATGATATTGGGTTGATATATTTCACTAAGATTATCCTTGAAGGAAACTGTCAAGGAGGAATGATGATGATTATCATCCCACAGTGCATCATCCCGTCTCATGATCTCCATGATGCTCTCATTGGTAGAAGATCTATAAGAGAAGGAATTAGAGGATGTGCCATAATGTAAGGAAAAATCAACCAAATTAATGGGAGAGAGTAGAGTGTGTTGCACCGGACGAATAGATGGATTCATAGTCAAGCTCAATGCAACTAAGCAGCGTGCGGTCACCAAAAGTGTCAATATTGGGCTCATCTGACACTACCCATGGATCAGCTAGAGTAGTACAAGAAGATATCATGTTGAAAGGGGAAAATGGATTAGAGTTTTTAGGAAAAAGAAGGGAAAGTGAAAAGGTTCCCATGAGGGAAGAATCATTACCTTATCCTACACTGACATGCTAATATTAGTGTGTAATTTTTCCCACAAGAGAGACACTTCTAGTAACCTGAGAATTGGTGGAAAAGAAGATAAGCTAATCAACGGATACTATACCTCCATTATGAGGGAAAGAAATAATCCTAAAATATGTTTAAAGAATAGCATCCATAACATAAACCCACATATGACCCAAATAAAGGTTATAATCTAGTGGTCCATTGATAACTTCAACTTCTACTCATACCATATTGTCACCTAATTCTAATTGTAACAAATTTAGAATTCCATGAGGCTTGAAGCCTCTTCCCTCAAAAGCCTTTAGAGTAGTCAGTGACTGATTAAATTGGGGAGAACAAATGTCCTTCCATCAAGAAAGGGGCATGATAGACGTTGAGGATCCTTAATCCACAATGGATAATGAATATTCTTACCATGAATAGTAGCTTGAATCATGAAAGATAATTAGGCTCGAAGTCAAGGTGTATGATTCTCATGGTTAAAAACTACTAGGTTGGAAAATAAAGTTTAAATACATCCAATTGTGGAAAGAAAAGCATTCTTTTGGGTGGGGTAATTTTGTAACACCTTAAGAGTCCACATAACTGAAGGAGCCTGTGATAGATCCCCAACTATGTTATAATTTTGAGCAGATCTTCCGAGATGGTTGGATGTATATTTATGGATAATGGCTTTGGGAGGCTTAATTGTCAACTTGCTAGGAAACACATTTGGAGCAGGATCCAATGGATATGTTGTTGAACTAGTAGGTATATTAGTAGTGTGACCATTCAAGGGATTCAAAATACCATACTCTTTACTTCTAGTGGTCACCATAACGTCATTGTTTGGCTTAGTAGAGAAAAACATCAAGCTCGAGTTAGAGGAAGCGGGATCTAGGGAAACCATATTGGTCTCTTAATTTAGAGGTAGATATATCAACATAACAAGAGCAATGAATGATTTAAGTTATTGATTCACTTCTACTCAAAGTGGATAATCCCTAGTGAAATGCTCCTGATTATAAACCAAACATGGATAATGAGGTTTCCACTTTTTCTCAAATGGATGATTGTTTTATTTATCCTGTGGATGATTATCTTTCTTATTTGTACCTTTTCCTTTCTTCTTACTTCCTAGTTGTTGAGATATTCCTTTGGAAGATTGAATGACATTGATCTTAGAAGTAGACGTTACAAGAGTGGTGGAAGGAGGGCTTTAAAAACCACAATGAAATTTAAACTAGATGGTTTACTCGTAGACTGTTCGCTGGCAAAACCAATCACACCATTGATGACATGTGATTCTTCACTAGGAGCTTGAGGAACAATACTGGAAGGTCACAGAGAATTTGGTATTTTATCATAGAGTGTATTGGATTGGGTATAAATAAGATCCAAATACTGAGTCTGAGAAATTACCTATTGTTTGGTCACAACTTCACCCTTAACAATGTCTTTTGTGATGGATGGCAACAAAAACTTAATTAACCATTCAACCAACAATTGGTGAGGAACAAAAGTTTTAACCAAACGACTATGATGTCGCCACTCATGAATGTGATATGAAATGTGAGTGGCATTAGTTTGCTTGAAATTGGTTAAAAGTTCAGTTCTAGTCTCATTTCGTATGGGTAACTAGAAATGTGTTAGGAATGTGATAGTAAAGTCGCTGAAATTATCAAACAAAGCTTGTGTTAGTTCAATATACCATTTTTTTATCTTACTAATGAACGTGCCCTGGAAAAGATGCAAATGAAACAATTCATCATTGAGAGAGTTTGAAGAAAACCAGAAATGATAAGTCGTGACATGTGTAGATGCATCTTCTCTAGGATTTACACTGAATTTAGGGATATTACTGGGAAATTTTGTGGGAATAGCTGACCACCAAAGAGATTGTGTAATAGGATCATTGGTGAGGTTGATCGGATCTAACAATTAAAAAGTTTCTAGGAATGAAAACTGCCCATTGAAGTCTGGTGGAGGATACCCTACGTAAGATGGGATAATCTGAGCAATAGGTATCTATGCTCTAGGATAGGGAGGATTTTGATAACCAGTGTACACATAATCTTGCTTCCTAGCTCCAGGATAACAATGTAAAGGTTGAAATGACTAGGTTTGGATTTGATGACCATAGTACATTTGAGGCATACATTGATACAGTTGGTATTGATGCCCTATGGTGTTATGCATCATTCTAACATAAGGTTGGTTAGGTTGTGCCTATACCATACTATATACATTCTGACATACCTGAATTTGAGGAATGTCCTGACAAAGAAGTTGTGATTCTAGGTTACCTTGAAAAGGCTGGGTATACATGGCTTGCAAGGTGTTATATACCAGTGGAACAGGTTGAGTTAAAGATGCATCCTTTAAAGGTTATTTTACATTCACTTGAGCTTGAACACGTTGAGATATAGTTTGATGAACAAGAATCTAAGATGAAGGTGGAATAGGTTTATAAATTAAAGATGTAGCCATAATCGAACCAGGTTGTATAGGTGTTGTAGGTTGCCAAACATTAGCTGCCATTCTCGAATGTGGATGACTCACATGAAGGTGAGCACTAACTTGAGGGGACATAAATATCCCTGTAACAGTTTTCCCCCTACCAAAAGAGAAGGGTTATATGGAGGAAATTGCTGCCCAAGAGGAGGGTTGTAGATGTCCATACTCACTAACATAAGGACCAACTTGTTGCTAAACCATAGAAGTAGATGGAGCAGGAACAATAGTCTGTGTAGCACTCATCAAAGAAGTTCTAGATAGAATTATAGATGTAGATGACATGGGAGAGGTTCATGTACTAGATGTTGTGTCAGAAAAGGTACGAGACAAAGATTTCTAACTAGGTGAGACAAATAGACCACCATACAAATGTTTCTCTAGCAATGTTATAAACATGAATGAAGTTGAAACATGGGTTATGTTGGAATATATTATATTCCTTGGAAGGAAATAATATGTTTGTATTATGTCGAAAGTTGTCCACAATCTTATGTGAAAGAGTAATACATTATATCCCATATTTATTATGGCATAGTATACTCTTGTATCCATTCATTATATAAAGAGTTGTTATTTTAGAGAATTATATTATCCCACATTTAATATGTGAGAGTAATTCCTCCACATCTCTAGTATATAATAGGGTCAAGGGAACCTCTTAAGAGATATACCTTTTTGTGGTACTATCACATCTTATCCTATGCTCACAACATACTTCCATTTGTATCAGGTTATTTGTAGTTTCTCTCTTTGTAAGATTGTAGGAGATTTCTAGAGATAATAGAAGACAACGTTTCTATCGACGTAGCCCAATTGGGTGAGCCACATATATCTGGTATATTATTTTCCCTTGTTCTCCTTCTGTTCTTATTTATATGTTGATATATTGTTGGTTTCTTAGATAAATAGCTATTTTAGTAGATCTAATATTCTAACATGGTATCAGAGCCATGGCTACTATGATCTAGCATATTTTTTGAATTTAACCATCAATGTATATCTTCATTTTTTGTTATCTAGGCACTCATTATTTTTTCTAGATTTTATTTCTATTTAGTTGCAATTAGGCTTCTCTTCAGATCTGGGCACGATTCTTCATATTTGAGTTTCTTTTCTCATAACCCTGACTTTGTTATGTCCTTATTTTTTGCAGATTTTCTTTCCTCAAGGGGATCTTCATTATTATCTTGTAAGATCTATATGGTTTTTGGATTCTCCTCAAGGAGATCTATCTTTTGATTGTAAGAACTATGCTTTTTGTCTAGTTTTTTGGTCCTTATTTTTGCAAGGCATAATATTCATGGACTGAGGGTTCAGATCAAAATTTGGCCGCATAAGTGGATTTAGAGTAGTTGCACCATTTCCAAAAAATAGTTATAATGAGAATTTGGAGCATTATTGACTGTTTTTTGTTGTGACACCCAACATTTTTTTTTAGATATGTTTCCCTATGTGTAGAATTTCCAAAAATAGAGTAGATATTTGGGTTCCTCTCATCAAGATACCCAATTTAAGAAAAAACATCAACTCAAATGGAGTACTAGAAGAAAAGTTATCGTTGATTTAGGATTGATAGTTCTTTCAGGTTTTTAGGTGACGGCAGAATGAACTGCAGAAATTTGCAGTTTTCTATCCACTTTTTCTCTTGTCATTTCTTGCATTTGGGTTTATATTTCTTGTCAAAATTTCTATCATTATGAATTCATAAGTATCTTTTGTTCCTGAACTTGTTAGCTCTAACTATCTTGCATGGAAAAGGAAAATGATTGATTTTCTTAGGAGTAAGAATCTATGGAGGTTGGTTAATGGTGAACACAAGAAACCTACAAATGTTTAGGCCTTGATTAAATGGGAAGAAAAGTATGATCAAGCAACAGAACTCATTGGTCAAATGGTTTTAGATAGTCTTTTGGTAAGTATTGAGGAAGAAGACAACTCGATTGAGGTATGCATCATTCTTGCTTCTTCATTTGATAAATATGATGATGTTTCTGCTTATTACCTTAAAAACAAGATTTATGAGCTAGATCCTACTATTTTTGATAGAGTAGAATTATATCTTGCTAAATTGAAAACCTTAAATAAAAAGTTAAATGATTGTGGTAAATACTACAAGAATACAAACACTACGCTTATCATTCTTGTAGAACAAAAACTGGCATCTTGTTTTGACGTGTTCATCCAAACTAGGAAGGCTCTTGATTTGTCTCAAAGTACCACAAAGCCTACTTTTCATTATGTCTATAAAGGGTTGATAAATGAGCACGAAAGGTTTATTTCCTCAAGACAAGTCTCACATAATAAATCTCTTATGGCACATAATAAGAATCCTAAGAAAATTTTTAATAATGTTGAAGGTTCTTATTCACACACTTCTAACCATACAAATAATAATGGTCATGCTTTTCATGCACATCATGAAACTAGTAAGAGAAGGAAAGTGTATGATCCTTTTAAGCATTGGGTAAAACTAACCATCCTAAAAAGAATTTCTTTAAAGTGAAATGTTTAATTGATAAAGCTAACAAGAAAAATTCTAATGAATCTCATGTAGCTTTATGTGAATCTATTATTTCGTCTAAAAATTCTTCTTCTAATGTGGAATGGATAATGGATTCTGGTGCTTCTAAACATATGAATGATAACTCTCCTTTATTTACATCTTATGACACTAATAAGCACTCATGTAAGAATGTTTCTATTGGTGATGGTAAACAACTTTTCGTAATTGGTTCTTGTAATACTAATGTTTCTAATGGTCAATTGGAAGATGGTTTTCATGTTCAAAACATGCCCATCAGCTTACCTTTTATTTATCTTGCATGTTAGAAAGGTTTTAAATTTGAAGTTTCGCCTGATAAATATGTTCTTAAAGATATCAACTGAAATTACAAAGTAGTCTCTTCTAGTACCATTGATCATAAATTTGGTTTATATAAATTTTCTAGTTTTAATTCAACTAAGAGACAACCCTTTTACTCCTATGTTGCTCATGTGGATGAACTAAGTCAATTATGGCATGAAATATTGGGTCTCTTCAATTATGGTAAAATGAAAATGCTAACTAAAATGGTTCATCGTTTTCCTACTATTTCTTCTAATACTGGTGTTTGTGAATAATGTGTTCTTGGTAAACATCATAGAGAAATGTTTGATAAAGGTAAATCCTGTGATGTTAAAGCACCTTTGCAATTAATTCATAGTGATATTTGTGGTCCTCTGGAAGTTCCTTCAATATCTCATGCAATTTATTTTTACCTTTATTGATGACTTTAGTAGAAAACCTTGGGTTTATTTTTTTTTAAATAAAAGTGAAACATTTGTAAAATTTCAAGAATTTAAATACATGGTCCAAAATGCATCTGGTAAGAGTATTAAAACCTTGCGATCTGATAATGGGGTGCGGGGGAATTTTCTAAGCAGTAATTTGATGCATATTTATCTAAACATGCTATTCAACATCATAAGTCTATTCCTTACACACCTCAACAAAATGGTGGTGTTGAAAGGAAAAATAGAACTTCAGTTGAAATGGCAAGATGTATGCTTTATTCTAAAGTACTACATAAGAAATTTTGGGCTGAGGCCATCTATTGTGCTAATTTTATTTTAAATAGAGTTCCCACTAAAGTTGTTAAGCATGTTACCCCTGAGGAAAAATGGAATGGACATAAATTGGATATTAGTAATTTTAAGGTGTTTGGTTGTGAATGTTGGGCTCATATTCTTGATGAAAAACAGAAAAAATTAGAACCCAAATATCACAAGTGTATCTTCATTGGTTATGATGAGAAATCCAAGGCTTATAGGTTGTTTGATCCTTCTAATCAAAGTGTCATAATCAGAAGGGATGTTCAATTTCATGAAGTCTCTTCCCCACCCACGTCTGTAGAATCTCATGCTACCTTGAATTTACAATACCACATGTTAGTCCCTCCAATTTGTGCCTCTTATTGGTCTTGATTCTTCCTCTCCCTTAAGTATTCCACCTGAAACCCATGAAGCTCCTCAAGTGACTCTTATTCCTTCTACTCTTACTATTTCTGCTTGGAAAACTCTTGAATCTGCAGGTAGTGAGGTGAAAAATCCTTATGACACTTGTTGAACTAGATCTAACTTTTCTCTTAAGACCAAAGTTTTGGCCACTAATGATCCTTCTACTTATGCGCAAGATAAGGGCAAGCCTCATTGGGAACAAGCTATGTCTTCTGAATATGAATCTCTTTTGAGAAACAAGACTTGATCTCTTGTTCCTCTTCCTTTAGGAAAAAAATAGTTGACTGTAAACGGGTTTATAAACTAAGTTCCCTGCAGAAGGACAGATCAAAAAGCATAAAGCTAGACTAGGTTCAAAAGGTTTTAATCAACTTGAAGGTATTGATTATAATGAAACTTTTGCTTCTGTTTCTAAAATGAACACAGGAAACACTATTTTATCAGTTGTCGCATCTTATAAATGGGAGATTCATGAAATGGATGTTAAAAGTTCCCTTTTAAATAGTGATCTTGCTTAAGAAATTTATATGCAACAACCACCTAGTTTTATTGATATTGAATACTCAAGTTAGTATGAAAATTAAGCAAATATTTATATGGTATCAAACAAGTGTCTAGGGCTTCATATGATAAAATTGATGAATATTTCTCGAATAATGGTTTTAAGCATTGTATCTTGACACAAATATGTATGTTAAGAACTTTGGTGATAATGTCCTCATTATTGTTTTATATGTGGATGATCTAATAATCACTGGGAGCCAACTTGTATTAATTCAAGATATGAAAATTGTTCTTCAGAAGCAGTTTGAGATGACAAATGTTGCTACTCTGCACTATTTCTTAGGTCTTCATATCTAGAATATGGTTGATGGTATTTTTCTCTCTAATCCTAAGCATGCAATAGATTTATTTGCTCATTTCCATATGAGTGATTCTAAACTTGCTCCTATGCCATTTCAATCTGGTGTAAAGTTAACTTTTGAGTGTACCACTCTACTGGTTGATGCCATTCTTTATTGTTAGATCACTCACAATTTGATAGATTTAACTCACAAGAGACCAGATATCTCTTTTGCGGTCACTATCATTTCTCAATTCATGCAGAAACCTTGTGAAAGTCATTGGCAGGTAGCCAAGAGAATTCTCTGATATCTACAGCGGACATTGCATTATGGTGTATTTTACTCAAGTAGTGTTACAATTTTACTCTCTGATTATACAGATTCCAATTGGGCAGGTAACAGTTTTGATCAACGGTTAACTGCTGGTTACATATTTCAACTTCGTTCAGGTCCAATCTCTTGGTCCAGCATGAAGGTGAAGACTGTTTCTTTATATTGATGTGAAGCAGTGTATAGAGCAGCCAAAGAAGTAACTAAAGAAGTCATTTGGTTATCACATGTTCTTACTGAGCTTGGTCTGGCTTTGAAATCATCCATTATGATAAAATGCAACAATCAGGGTGCAATTTAGCTTGCATATAATCTGATATATCACTCCAAGACGAAGCATATCAATCTTGATGGTCATTATTTTCAAGGTCTTGTCACTGATGGTATTCTTTCTCTGGAGTATTTTTCTACCGAGCAGCGGGCAATTGATATCTTCACCAAATCCTTGATAGAATCGGAGTATGTGCATCTTTGTTATTTTCTTGGGATGAGAAAAGTTGTCATCATGTGGGAGCAATAATGACTTCTTCCTTCCTTAGTGTTAGGATGGGCCCTTCTACCGACCATCATTAAGGGGGAGCGTTGGAATATATTATATTCCTTGGAAGGTAATAATGTATTTGTATTATGTTAGAAGTTCTCCATAATCTCATGTAAACGAGTAATACATTATATCCCATATTTATTCTGGCATAGTGTACTCTTGTATCCATTTGTTATATAAAGAGGTGTTATTTTTGAGAATTATGTTATCCCACATCTAATATCTGATAGTAATTCCTCCACATATCTGGGTGTATAATAAGGTGAAGGGATCCTCTTAAGGTATATACTATCTTGTGATACCATCAAATCATATCCTATGCTCACATCATATCCTATCCTATCCATTTGTATCAGGTTATTTGTAGCTGCTCTCTTTGTAAGATTGTAGGACATTTTTGGAGATAATAAAACACAAACTTTCCATGGATGTAGACCAATTGGGTGAAACACATATATTTGTTATATTCTTTTTCCCTGTTCTCCTTCTATTCTTATTTATATGTTGATATATTGTTGGTTTCTTAGATAGAGAGCTAGTTTAGTAGATCTAATATTCTAACAGGTTATCTAGATCATGGCATTAGATACGGCCTGAGAAATCATAGTAGACGCGGTCACGGTTAAATGTCCCAAAGACAATTTCTGAGGGAAAAGCAAAGGCGAGTTGAAAGGAAAAGAACCCAACAAAGAAGCTCATGATGGAGTATGGGGAGAAGGAAAAGGATGGACCTAATAAAAATGAGATCCTACTCAAATAGAAGAGGACAATTGAGCCTCTTCCTAAGGAATCTCTTCGATACTCAAAAGACTAGTAGGAAGTGGTTCACCATTGGGTACAATATATATATATATATATATATATATAATATATATTATATATATATATATATATGTTGTGGCTGGGTCTAAGAAAGCAGAAGATAAGAGCAAGGTCCTAAAGTAATAGGTGTAGATAACTAAGGTGCCTCAAGTTGTATAACCTTAGGTTATGTTGCCTCTGATTTAGTATAGTCAGGTTCAATAACCTTAGGTAATGAGATTTCAGGTGCTTCTATTTCAACTACGTCAGACTCATAGGCCCACGGAGAAGTAATCTTGATTTCAGTACTCATAGGAATAGATGATTCTAGAGGATTTATTTCAAGTGGAGGACTAAAAGTAGTAGCTCCTAAAGTACTGGATCCAATAGTCTGGATCTCTTTGTTCTTATAACTATGACTAGAAGTTGCCTGAGGTGGAAGAGGGGATTTTTTTAATTCTATGAAAATTATGGAGTGTAGGGTGTTCTTCTTGCATGTTGCTTTAATAAATTTTAAAAAATTAACAACAAAAGTGAATAAAAAGGGGTAATCTAGTCATAAAAGTTTACCAAGAAATTATGAACTGTAATATACCACCTTGGAGAACCAAGGGTTTACATACAAAGAGGCAATCTCCCTGAATGTTGTGTTCGGTGTATCACACTATACAAGGTGGCCAACTTGGTCACCTAAGGTTACCACAGCAATCTATGGTGGACTTCCAAAATATTCTCGAAAGTACATGGAAATATAGTTCATGTTAGTGTTATCTAATGCGTAACCGTACACTGAGATTGTTCCCATATACCTTTCATGCATGGAGCGCCATAAAATATACCTAGAGCTACATGGAGAATGGTATGATACACTTACATACGCAATGGGATATCACCCATCGAATGCAATGCTGGGAAAAATGGTAGATGTTATGTTGATAGATGTCAAAAAATGTCTCTATCCTAGAACTCCAGATCTTTGCTTTAATGTTTCAAATGCTCCTTAAGATTGATTCAATAAATTTTAAAGTTTATCTTGAATTAAGTTTCAATTTTAAAGGCTCGCCGTGAAATTCACCTGAATATCCTAAATATACAATCTAGCATGAAAAAATGAAATCTTCTTTTCAACGAAAATCTATATACAGGATGGAAAAGAACAAAGAATGATGTAGCATACAAGATGCAACAAACAAGATCGTTAAATCAATTCCGCTAAAGAAAATGTTCCAAATTTCATTTTCACAGACTAAACCCTTAATGCAATGCAAAATGCATGAGTTTTTTCTTTTCGATCAACTTAACGTCAAAATAAAAACTAATATTTGCTAAATCAATGACAAAGAAAATATTCAAAATGATGACTAGAACAAAAATTCTTTCAAACAATCAATGATCAAGAAATTAGTTTGCTAATAACCTAATTAACAAGAATGAAGAAAAATCCAAACAAATTCTTCTCAAAGGAAATCAAAACCAAAAGGAAACCATATGAAGGCTTTTTAGAGACCAAGGCACACTCA
Organism: Pinus taeda; assembly: GCA_000404065.3. Lineage (NCBI taxonomy): Eukaryota > Viridiplantae > Streptophyta > Pinopsida > Pinales > Pinaceae > Pinus > Pinus taeda. The sequence goes on along the minus strand of APFE030365725.1, from coordinate 99,241 downwards.
AGGACACAAGGAGAACCAACTGGAACAAAGAAAATCAGAGAGTAGAGCACAAAATGACAGTTTTTTTCATCAAACAAGGGTTAACGCAGGTGCTGAAAGGAAACCAATGCTCTATAAGATAGGTGCAGGGAAGCTAGGCAACACTTCAATGCTCTGTCTCTAGACTAGGGGGAGTGGTGGTCAAGACTGGGCCAACTTCCCACACAAAAAACCAAATCAAGGTCAGTGAAAGGTATTCCTAGGGTCAATCGAAAGTGAGTTAGGTAATAAATGTTTGCTCAGGAGGTGAAACAATGGCTAAGGTCAAGGAAATCACTTAGGGAAAGAAACGATCCCTAGTGGAGTCGCCAATTTTTCATGTTGAATTTACAATTACAGAAAAAAGTATCTTCCCTTGATCTGAAATTAAATAGGAATGAAAAAACTTCCAAATATAATCATAAGCACAAAGATGCAGTAGAAAAACACTTCATTTCATTAATAGAAAAATACTCAACTATGCTTACAAACATAATGGAAAAAAGATAGCTAGGGCAATGGTAGCTTATGTCTGAGAAGAGATGTGGTGGCTACATGCCTCTAAATTGTGTTACAATGAGGCTTAAGGGAATATTTATTATTAGAAAACATGACAAAACCCTAAACAACCAAAACCCTAACACCAAGGGATGTAACGTCAAGAGTTTGTGGGCCCTGTTGGGGTTAGTTCGGTAGCTAACTTCTTGGGGTCGTAACATGTTCATATTATCTTTGTTTGGTGTGTACGATACCTTGTTGTAAAGGTCTCTCTAAGTAATATAAGTTTTTACATAGGCCCTTAACTATGGCTATGGACCTACTATAGACGTGAAAAAAGCGTCATTTAGAGGGTCAAAACTACTCCGGAAGTTTAGGACGCCATAAACTGCTAAAAACAGTAAATTCTAAAATGAACAAGGAAACAAATGAAACTGACTCAGGGGTCTAGCTGGAATAGGTGGGTGGCCACTAATATCCACTTGGATAATTCCTCCAAACGTAGGAAGAAATGGTCCCCATTTCGCCCAGAGACTCCATGAGGTGAGGAAATTTATGTTGAACTCAGTCCCTAGTGAATTAATTACCCTTGTGAAGGAGTTGGCCTACTTGGATAACTCGATATTACTGTATCATCTATTGGTGAGTGTTCATGATCTATGTGTTGATGATCTGATTAATTATGGCTTGTTCCATCCATTCTAGGTTGAGGTTTGTTGGTTTGAGTAATAATAGTGGAAAGTATGGCCGAAGGTGATCTATGTTGACCACTAGGTGCAAACCAAGGAATGGTGGCATGATGAGCTCGAAGGAATTTTCATTGATGCCCTTGGTGGTGGTGTATGGCCCATATTGGAGTGGTCCAAGATTGGGTTGGGGTCCAACAAGCCACTCCTTCTACAAATGTAGCCAAACTTTGTCGCCCACTTGGAACTTGTGTGACATTCGATGTTGATCATGGCACTGCTTGTACTTAGTGTTCGCTCTTTCCAATATAACATGGACCTTTTGGAGGATGTGTTGAATGTGCTCAATGAAGTTGTTAGCCCTTTTAGGTTCATACTGAATGTGAGATGAATCTACTTGAGTAGCTGCAAACGATATGGCGACATCAATAAGGCGTAATGGTTTAAATCCCGGCCCTACCCGAAAGGGGTTGTGCCCAGTCTTTCATAGACATATTTTCCATTGCCTTAGCCAAATCTGTTGGTCTATTGTTAGAGGGTCCTTTTGTTGTAACAATTGTTGTTGAAGTTGTTGTTTATATTTATGCCTTGGCTATTGATGTAATTACTACCGGGATTACAACCAAAGGAATTCCTTGCATTGCACTAGCTTGTTGCTCATTTTATTTCAAGAGCGTTTCCAGCTCCTTATCCATTTTCAAAATCTGATTTTTCTGTTCAATGATGATCTTGAACAGATTCTCCTTTTCCTTCTCTGACTCTACATATTCCTTGGTCTATGTATATTTAGTGGATAGGAGCTTAAGTTGCTTGTTGAACATTGTTATATCTGCATTCGTGTTTGTGATAATTTCTTCCGCTACCTTTACATCATTGGGGTCATATCCCAATTTAATGACCAAATCCTCCAAAGAATTTATGTTTGTGTATTTGGCCAAAAAAATAAATAAATAAAAATAAAATAAATAAAAATCTTTCTAACTTTAATTGTGATTGAAAATTATTTACTGAAACCTTGAGCATAGCTCTTACCATAGCTATGTTCATAAATGGTGTTGTAAAGCATTTCTCCCGAGTTATTGTAGAATTCCATCTAATAAATGGGGTAAATTGTATCTGTGTCAAAAGAGAAGATAGATTGCTTGTAATCTTTTGTTGATCTAGGCTTAAAAAATTTAGGCTCTAAGAAGGAAACCTACAATTTCCTCTTCTCTACATCAAAAGCTGAGAGAAGCCTATGTTGGGTGGTGGTTGTCTATTTCCAAAACTGTGACAAAGTGGTGGCCTTGAGTGTCTAGTTCCTTGATTTGATTTCCATATAAATGGACAAAATTCTTTGATCTGTATTGCTTTGGTTTGCCTCTCTTGATGGTGACGAAAAATGTGTATCTGCAATCATTGGGGTCATCAAAGATGTAGGAATAATCTTGTCTCTCCTTGACACTGATGGGATACAGAGACCTATTACAATGATGGGATATTGATTTTTTGTATTTTTCTGTTGAGTTTCCCCTGTATCTCTAGCCTTATGTTTCTTGTTATATACTATAAAATCTTTAGCTGAGATATTTGTTACTGAAGGGGAGATATTTTCCCTTGTTTTTGTCTCTGCCCTTTCCCACGGTGATGGAGTTTTTGAAGTAGATAGTACCTACTCTTTCGCCTCCTACAAAGTCTTCTCTAGCCACTCCTCTTAGTTCATAAATTGTTCTATTTCTGGTCTATGAGTATTAGTCTAGGGAACATACTTAAGTTCCATGATTAATTTAGAGATTATTGCAAGGGGTCATAAGACCGAGTAAAGGTATGTTTTAAATTCATCTTCTTCAAGATGGCCTCTTCCTTTTGTCTCTCTAACCTTGCATTGCATATGAATGGCCCACCTTGTGTTTTAATTTTAAATTGTGCAATCTTCTTGGCTACCACGAAGTGCAACTAATCCATGTTGATCACTTGCCTGATAAATGCCAAGAAAAATATTCGAATAGGTACAAATTTAGGGAGTTTATAGGGAGGAAATTCACAACCATATATTTTGATCTCTATGTAAGATTGGTATCATTAACAACCCCCTCTCTTGGTCTCATCACTCAAATGAAAATTTCTCTTTAGCTCTAGATATATTCTGGGCTCTGCATCACTATTTAACAAATTGGCTGCCATTTGTATAGATTGTCTGGAAAATAATTTAATGTAAATTCAATGTTGTTCTTCCTAACCAAGGAGGTCAAGTGAATGACTGATTGAGGGTTCCCTTAACTGTTTGTCTTCTGTAGTTAGAAAGGGGACCTATCTCACTAAGAATAAATAAATAAGTAAATACAAAAAAATGGATGTATATGGAAAAAATACTTCGGTTGACAACTTCATGGATTTCTCATGAATCATCTCTGCCAAAAATTCACTGTAATAGAAATTAATTTGTGAATTTTCACCATTGGAAATATAGGAAGAAATGAAAAAATGTTTTCATCTACCCACTGGTTAGAGTAGTATCCTAGTGTTAAGTCCCTATAATACTAGTGTATTACCTTATTATTATTGTCATTATACCCCTTATTGCTATTATTCTTCCCATTTTGTCCCCATATTGTCATTATTGTGCCCCATATAATCCCACTATTGCTATTCTTGTGCCATTACGTTATTATTGTTATGTTGGCTCTGATTATATTATGACCTCTTAGACTCCTATATATAGAAAGGAGGTCCTGTAATTTCTATCATCCAAGAATTTTTCGTTTGTGTAATGTAAACAAGATTTCCCCATCGAAGAGGATATGTTTTAAGTCATTGATCTATCTCTTTCTTCTATTTTATGAGCTTGTTGCACAAAAATTGGTATATGACCTTTCAATTCTGGCGTTTAACTGCTTCAAACAAGTCATCGTGCAATCTTCACTCTAACTATTTTCCTAAAAATATTTAGAAGCTAAAGCTAAAACCCATTTGGGAAGAAATTGTGATGAACCTTGTGATTGAATTTTAGATCTTTTCTCACTATATTTTTAGAGATATGAACTCAGGAAGTAAGGGTTTTTGCAAGCTCCCAAATTGGATCTCAAACATGTCACCTTAGGAAAATCGTCATAACTTTTTATATGAGCATATTATTTAAATTTCATAAAAATTAACAGAAATAATATGGATTGTAGCTTGTGTGGTATCACTTTTAGAACCTAATGTCAGAACAGTGATACGTTGCACACCGTACAAGTTCGCTCTATTGAACTAGTCTATAATTAGGGCATTATGGGAGATTAGGCATAACTCTTTCTTAGGGAATCCAATTGCGATCAGAAATATGGGGTTGGAAATAAGACTCAGAGGGCTATTACAGGCCGAAATATCTATACTTGGAGATCCGAAATTATAGAGTTACAGGCATTTCAAGATCGAGCTCATACAAAGTGGATAAAAAAAGGGTGTGTAGTATTTTGTTTTTTAATTTGCATACACCTTGTTTGAGATACTTTGAGGCGATTCAAAGGGCATTGGAAAGCATAATTATCATTCATTGATGACCCGAAGAAACAAAATGGGAACACCTAGTAAGCAAATTGAATTCTCTTCTATGATCAATGAAGAAGAGGAAGAAATGCAACATGATATATCAAAATTACGAGACCAAGTGCAACAAATTTCACTCTTACACAAAATAACTGAAGCTAATAAGGATGGTTTAAAGAATGAAATGGAAGCTAATATGAATGGCATGGAAGATAAGATGGATGGTATAGAAGAAAAACTTAAAGGCAACATGGAATATTTAATGATAGATTTGACAACGTTACTACAAGAAATTCTTACTAATGGCGAAAGGCTAGTAAAGGAAATTCGTGATGAGATCAAAAGAAATATTAATCATGATTCCATAGAATCTAACATTGGATTGAAGACTCACCATGTTCCAAAGATCAATATGACGAATTTTAATAGAAAGGATCCCGTAACATGCATACTACAGATGGAGCAATATTTCGATCTCCATAATGTGCAAAGCACACAAAAGATATGCATTGAAAATTTTTAATTGGAACCAAATTAGTTTGTATGGTATTGATGGATATTCTCTCATAACAAAATTGCCACTTGGGAAATTTTTATGGAAGAAATGGTAGCACATTATGAGGATACAAAAAGAAACCCCTTTTTTAGCCAATTGATAAATCTCAAACGAAAGGGTTCAATGGTGGAGCACATTGAGGACTTCCAAAAATTGAATATAAGGATAACATATATTCCACAGGATCATAGGGTTTGTTATCTCAAAATCTGACCCTAGAAGGCTACAGACCAGGAAGACATCAAAAAACTATAATCAAAATCATTAACCCTTTTTGAGAGAGCCCTCTCAGGTTGAGGAGGCTAAGCCTCAGCATAAAGCAAGTTAATGAATTTTGAGTAATAAGCATTAAGACTATTGAAATAAAGCATATCAAAGATAAAATGTGAAGTAGATAAAATTTGAAGCTCACTAAAGTACACTAAGAATCTCAGCTTTAGAAAAGTCCAACTACTCCTATATATATCAATCCTTGCATAACATTTACAAAAGTAGTCTTTTTCTCTAACATTTTCCAACACCAAATACATTAGTCCTTCTCCCATATATAGAGTTAATGGAGATTCCTTCCTCCAGCATGCGGGGAATTCGAATTCCTCCTAATTTGACACCTATTGACATTTAAAACTAACTACTTAATAGAAAGGACAGCTAACTAGGAGTCCTAGAGACCTAATACAACTAGGAGTTTCCTTATTATGATTACAACAACCTTATCTAAACATTTAAAACATTATTTGACACCTAAAAATCCATGAAATCGAACTTGATGGTGCCCATAACCTTCCAGCTAGCCCTTGATGACTCATCCTTTTGATGTTCCTAGAAACTAGGAGACTGTCCATTCCTCTGTTATGGCTGAAAAATGGGTATTGGGACAGAGCTCATAACTTCTCACAAAAAACGTATTTCGAAAAAATGAAGGAGGCTTTTGGGAAACGATCCATGATGAACAAAAACCTCTCTTTTTTCTTTTAAATACCTTCCCTACCTCTTAGAATGTGTCTTTTAAAAACATGTGTAAAACATAGAAATATGCCTTTGAAAAACTTGCACCTACAGCAGTTTCGTAGCACAATTTTAGTCACCCATTTCTCTCAGCTAATAATTAATTTGAACAAAATGAAATATTTTTTTATAGCTCAGTATGTTAGGAATAAAAACCTCTTCCAATTTCGCAAAATATTCTTTCAGTTGCTCTAGAGACCTCCTGGACATTGACTACTTAAAACTGTTTTTCTCTTGAAAAAGGCTACTTCAGTGATTTTGTAGCGCAAGGTTTGGTATGCGTATATGTCTTCATTTCTTGAATATACCTTTTTATTAGGGCTCAAACTTCTCAAGTGATCTTATTACACCTCTGCAGCAACATCCTTTCCAAAGTAATCCTCTCTTTCTTTCAAGGTAGATCCTCAAAAACAAAACTGTCACCTTCAGCAGTTTCGTAGCGCACTACGAAACTGCTGTGTGAGTCAAAAACCCATAGTTCTCTTTTCTAAAATTGTCTTTCTCGGGATTTCAGTGACTGCAGATATAACCTCTGGAAGGATTGGTAATTCAAGCACTCCAACCTTTGAATTAAATCATGTGAAATTGGAAGCAAATTCTTTGGTGACTTGCATGTGACCTCCTTGAAGTTTTTCGCAGAATCTCCAACAGCCAACCTGTTTGAAAGCTTGTTCAATATTAGACACCTGCCTGACCTATGGTCCTTATTTTCTGTAAACAACTCCATGGAATTCCTGCAAGATGAAAATTGAAAGAGCTTGCACCATCTTAATCTCGATCATTGCCTCGCTTAAAATGAAAAGGAAAGCTACTTCACTTGGACTTCAAAGAATTCTGATTAAGTGCTTGTCAATTTTCTTCTCATAGATGAACCCATATGTAATCATAACTAAAAATACTTGGCTTCTTTTTTGAAATTTGAAACTTGAGTGCACCAAGACACCTAACAAACCTAATGATAAGAATGAGCAGTTGAATGTGATACTCAAGGTGTATGGATTGACAATTTATGATGAAAATCTAACAAATTCTAGTAGATTTAATAGTTGGATGACATTTGACATGGATCTGCATGAATCCCTGATTTCGTAGCGCAGCTAGTGTAAATTTTGTGTTTTGCGCTACGAAAACTCCTAGACTGGGGTTTGCGCTACGAAAACACCTAGACAATTTCGCTGCGCATAAGAACTTTGAAATAGGATTGACATATGGAGATTAGGTGTGATGTGAGACCAGTGATGGATGAAAATGGAGTGTTGACCTTTATTTAAACATACCAACAAGACTCCTAGGACTTAACAAGACTCTAAAACAAGATGAAAAGACTAGACCCAAAACTGACACCAACCCTTTGACAAATTTAAAAGTTTAATGTTCAGAAATTAAAATATTTTTTCTTGAGTGATAATAGGTGGCTCCACTTGGGATAGTGTGCCCCCGTGGTACACTAAAAACATGCAGGTCAAGTGCTTTGTCCTCTTTATAACAAACATAGATTTGCTTCACAACCATCCCCTCCAAGCTTCTTGGGCTTACACCTCGGGCTTAAGCTTGATGATCACTGTAGGAGAAAGAAATCTATATCTACTGAAAAATGCTCAGTCAACCTTGAGCTTATTTGCATTTTCCTACCTACCTACCCTATCAATTCAAACTTCTTTCAACTCAATCAATGTGAAATTTCCAATGTAGCCAATCATTTTTCTTATCTGATATTGGAGGCTCTTGATTGCATTCGACCTCAAAATAACCATGGCAGTGAGATGAAAAATTCAACTCATAATGTACCTGATCTTCATAAAGCAAATAAAAATGAAATACTGACGTGCAAAACTTTGCCATGTATTCATTTATAGGGTCAAAGAGAACATGGTTATTTTGATGATCATCATAACATTCTATATCTTTAGACAACTGATCCTCATCCACACAAAATTCCTTTGATATGCTATCCAACTGCTTTTCTAAATGATGCCCACAAACAATGAAATTTTCCTCCTTATTATGATCATTCATTGATGTAAGCTACTGCAAGGAATCACAAAATTGAACAACCTTTTCCTCTGCCTGAAGATTATAAAAGATATCTTCTAGTACTTATTCATGGGGTTTGCAATCAATTTCATATTCTTTATGATCAAAAGACTGGAAAGTCTGCTGCATCTCTACATCAATATCAGAGGATTGAACATGGTTTTCATAAGTATACCCCTGCTTATTTTCATGTTGCATTTCATGGGATGTTATACTTTCTTCTTGGCGTTGAAATGCATTGTTATGAAGAGCCTCTAAGATTTCTTCATCCATAAATTCATCATCCTCATAACAATCCTCCAAATACTGAATAAGACTTAAAGAATGTTTACATCAATCTTTGAGCAGCAATAATGAAGGATGACATTCTTTATACATCTCATAGAATTCATCATGAAAATTAGCAAGAAAATATATTGAACCATTTTCCAAACTTTTATACCAAGACGATGCTTTTCCTTCTAAAGTGGTCATAAGCATCCTCATGAGACAATCTTCAAGGAAATGAACCTTAAGAGTGCGTACATGCATATGGAACCTAACCAAATGAAGAGCAGCAGTGTCCTTCTTTTTATCTTTGAATATTGGAAGATCCTCTAACCAATCAACCTTTGGCATAGGATATGGAAAACCAGGGATATGAGACCGATTCATAGGACCATACCTAGCATTCATTCTTGCAGTGGAACTCATCTTGTAACTTCATCAAGCTACTGATCTTCTAGCATCGGAGTCACCTTCCAATTTATTATTCGATGTGTGGAGTCGCCAAGGTAGTTTTGCAGCAAGATTACAATTTGAAAGATTATAAATGACAAGATTTCAATTTTAAATAACATTGTAAGCAAGCGAGGTAGCAAATCAAGCGAGGCAAATTTTCAAAAGAAGCTGAGTTTTTCACAGTTCGAACAGAGCTAGTATTCCTTGCTTATAGGTCATTAAGATTTCATGGAGAGATCAGTAGAGAAGAAAGAACACAGATCAGGAAAATGTCTGAGAAATGACCCTGAAGGTTTGGATATAACACTGAAGAATAAAGATGTGGAGAAGGCGTTTAAAAAAGCTGGATGTTGGAATTTTTGCAGGAAGTTACAAGGAGGGCATGCATAGGTGACCAAAGAATTTGCACTAAATTTGACAGGATTAAATTCAAAAGTGGCTATGTTGGAATTGCAAGTCTCGCCAGAGATGATATCCACTGTGACAAAGATTCCACGAGGGCAAGAAAATTGGTTGAAGAACTTCAAGTTTGACATGAATCCATGCAAAGAGTTTTTAAAGAAGGAATTTGTTAATTCAGATTTGAGTAAGTCAGTTCCTAGGAGCTATGTCAAAGAATCATATGCACATTTACTCACTTGTATATAGAAATACCTGACTTGCGAAGGAAGTTTGAGTAAGATGTGTGACAAAGTACAATTGAGAAAGGAGGCTTGTGAAACTTCTCTGTTTCACCATGGCTTGATTAAATTACTTGTTTTGCATGAGCTTCAAAAGGTAGGCAAAGATTGGAATACATTTATTTTCATGGATGGTTTCAGAAGCCAGACTGGCCTCAGTCCTCTACCTGTGAAGGATCTTACAATAGCAGGTCTTCAAATAGAAGCAAGAGCCAAGAGGTTTCCAAAATTAAAGGCGAGGAAACAAGTTAGAGAGTCTGTAAAGCCACTCATCATTCAAGATACACCTCAACAGTCAACTAAAGAAAAAGCTCAAGTCAAAGAGATTGCACATGAAGCAAGCACAGCTGAAGTAGTCCCAAGGAGAAGAACGAGAAGTCAGATGGCTAAAGAAAAGGGTAAGTCAGTAGCTGTTGAAGAAAGTCCAGTTTCGAAGGGAAATCTAAATGATTTATTGTAGGAAATTGACTTTGAAGAGTCCCCACTAGTTCAAGATGATTTGATACAATCAGAAAAAGAGAAGACAAAGAAAACTAACGCCTCAAAGAAACTTAAGTTTGATGAGCAAGTTGAAAAATTTGTTTTCAAACCCACGAGACCCATAACAAGGAGATTTCAACAAGTACAAGAGGTACCACCAAGAACAGATGAAACAAGGGAAGAGATACAACCCCATCAAAGAAAGGACAAAGGCAAAACAGTTGCCACACATAAAGAAGATAGTATAGAGGACTTGAAAAGAAGATTGGAATCTGCTAACCTTGAGATTGCCAGACTGAGGAAAGCTTGCAGAAGACATGCCATCATACAAGCTAATTATTACAGAATTAAAACCATGTGGGAAGAGAAAGCAACTTCATAGGTGGTTGACTGTGATACTCAATTCCATACCTGGATAGTACCGACAATTAAAGAAGCAAAATTCATTAGAATGATTAATATGAAATTAAGAGCTGGGAACAAGGTTATGAAGAAACAAACTGAAGACTTAAAGGCTCAGTTAAGCCAGCTAAAGGAATCTTCTCAATGAAATCCCATTTCAAGTAAGATTATGTTTTGAATTTTGATGAGTTTTCTTAGTCTCATCTTCTTGAAGAATCCTACATTTCCATTCAGTTTTGGAAAGTCTTGGAACAGTTGAAAGGAGGTTTTGATAAAAAAGCGCTCAATTAAGTAAAGTTTTGGGTTGAAACTATGTTTTTTAAACAACTCAGTAGTGCTACGAAACTGCTGAAGGTGATGATTAAAGCTCAGCAGTTTCGTAGCACGCTACGAAACTCCTGAAGCTAAAAAATCCAATATAAATAAACCAGTTTTGAATCATAAGCCAGAAATCTTGAAGGGTGAATATATACAAAGAATCATCCGAAGCTGCAGCAATCAATCAGGTTAAGACAGGTGGAGAAATATAGATTTGGACCCAACTTTAAATTTTGTCATAAAGTGAGCACTTTAATCACAGTTCAAATATGTCAAGATAGCTTAAAAGAGTTTTTGTTTTTAAAGGTAGTGGACAACACATCAAGGACGTGGCCATCTGTCACATTTTGGAAAACAAAGATGAAGGACCTACTTTTGTGGATTCGAGAACCGTAAAGACCGATGAGCAAGGGACGTTTCCTATATTTCAGCACAATGGGAAAGATCTAGCATGGAAGAGAAGCATGGAGTCTTAAACCTCCATCACAACCAAACTAAAAAGGAACCAGATGTCAAGGAATGAGAATCATTGTAACCAAGGCTATTATTAGCATAACATGGTGTTAGAATCCTACTAGATATAGATATCTAAAAAGTCTAGTTAAAGTTTGTTACATTTAATAGGCAGTTAGAAGTTGATTAGGTGTCATTAGAAGTAGATTTCGAGTTTCCCTCATGCTTGAGGAGGAATCTCGATCAGATAGAAGAACCTCTATATATAGCTAGAGCAACAATGTAATAGGGGTTGGAAATTTTATGAAAAAACTCTGATATTTGGCTTATGTAATACTCTGTTTTGGTAATATATGTTTGGCTTTACTTCTCAGGATTCATGAGGGATTTGATGTTCAGAATGTGCGATATTGTTCTTTTCCTAATTCTTGCAGTGGTATGATTGTGTAATCACTTAGAATTCACTTGAGGTGCTCTAACTTCCTGTATGCATTCATAGACTGTGTGGTCCTATCTGAGTTGGTATGTTCTAAATATTTTAAATGTTGAATGCCCTGACTTCTATGTAAGGTTGAAATCATTATCGTATTGAAATGATGTTGACTCCATAAGCCCAATGGATAGTTGCTAAATGTGTTTCCACCATTCATATTTTTACATTTGTTTCACAAGAGTTAGCCATATTAACTATAATCAAAATCATTAACCCTTTTGAGAGAGCCCTCTCAGGTTGAGGAGGCTAAGCCTCAGCCTAAAGTAGGTGTGAAATAGTTACTTGAGGTCTTCCTGGTCTGCAGCCTTCCAGGGTCAGATTTTGAGATAACATTTTGGTGCGTCTGCCGAGAGCCTGAAGTCTATTCATTCCCAAAATTAAGAGGTTGAACTTCTGAAGGTAGCATGAGCTCAGACATCATTTTGAGGCTGCAAAACTACCTTGGCGACTCCACACATCAAATAACAAATTGGAAGGTGACTCCACTGCTAGAATATCAGTAGCTTGATGAAGTTTCAAGATGAGTTCCACTGCAAGA
>APFE030365725.1:66290-81881 GCA_000404065.3 Pinus taeda | reverse complement strand
GACCGATTCATAGGACCATACCTAGCATTCATTCTTGCAGTGGAACTCATCTTGTAACTTCATCAAGCTACTGATCTTCTAGCATCGGAGTCACCTTCCAATTTATTATTCGATGTGTGGAGTCGCCAAGGTAGTTTTGCAGCAAGATTACAATTTGAAAGATTATAAATGACAAGATTTCAATTTTAAATAACATTGTAAGCAAGCGAGGTAGCAAATCAAGCGAGGCAAATTTTCAAAAGAAGCTGAGTTTTTCACAGTTCGAACAGAGCTAGTATTCCTTGCTTATAGGTCATTAAGATTTCATGGAGAGATCAGTAGAGAAGAAAGAACACAGATCAGGAAAATGTCTGAGAAATGACCCTGAAGGTTTGGATATAACACTGAAGAATAAAGATGTGGAGAAGGCGTTTAAAAAAGCTGGATGTTGGAATTTTTGCAGGAAGTTACAAGGAGGGCATGCATAGGTGACCAAAGAATTTGCACTAAATTTGACAGGATTAAATTCAAAAGTGGCTATGTTGGAATTGCAAGTCTCGCCAGAGATGATATCCACTGTGACAAAGATTCCACGAGGGCAAGAAAATTGGTTGAAGAACTTCAAGTTTGACATGAATCCATGCAAAGAGTTTTTAAAGAAGGAATTTGTTAATTCAGATTTGAGTAAGTCAGTTCCTAGGAGCTATGTCAAAGAATCATATGCACATTTACTCACTTGTATATAGAAATACCTGACTTGCGAAGGAAGTTTGAGTAAGATGTGTGACAAAGTACAATTGAGAAAGGAGGCTTGTGAAACTTCTCTGTTTCACCATGGCTTGATTAAATTACTTGTTTTGCATGAGCTTCAAAAGGTAGGCAAAGATTGGAATACATTTATTTTCATGGATGGTTTCAGAAGCCAGACTGGCCTCAGTCCTCTACCTGTGAAGGATCTTACAATAGCAGGTCTTCAAATAGAAGCAAGAGCCAAGAGGTTTCCAAAATTAAAGGCGAGGAAACAAGTTAGAGAGTCTGTAAAGCCACTCATCATTCAAGATACACCTCAACAGTCAACTAAAGAAAAAGCTCAAGTCAAAGAGATTGCACATGAAGCAAGCACAGCTGAAGTAGTCCCAAGGAGAAGAACGAGAAGTCAGATGGCTAAAGAAAAGGGTAAGTCAGTAGCTGTTGAAGAAAGTCCAGTTTCGAAGGGAAATCTAAATGATTTATTGTAGGAAATTGACTTTGAAGAGTCCCCACTAGTTCAAGATGATTTGATACAATCAGAAAAAGAGAAGACAAAGAAAACTAACGCCTCAAAGAAACTTAAGTTTGATGAGCAAGTTGAAAAATTTGTTTTCAAACCCACGAGACCCATAACAAGGAGATTTCAACAAGTACAAGAGGTACCACCAAGAACAGATGAAACAAGGGAAGAGATACAACCCCATCAAAGAAAGGACAAAGGCAAAACAGTTGCCACACATAAAGAAGATAGTATAGAGGACTTGAAAAGAAGATTGGAATCTGCTAACCTTGAGATTGCCAGACTGAGGAAAGCTTGCAGAAGACATGCCATCATACAAGCTAATTATTACAGAATTAAAACCATGTGGGAAGAGAAAGCAACTTCATAGGTGGTTGACTGTGATACTCAATTCCATACCTGGATAGTACCGACAATTAAAGAAGCAAAATTCATTAGAATGATTAATATGAAATTAAGAGCTGGGAACAAGGTTATGAAGAAACAAACTGAAGACTTAAAGGCTCAGTTAAGCCAGCTAAAGGAATCTTCTCAATGAAATCCCATTTCAAGTAAGATTATGTTTTGAATTTTGATGAGTTTTCTTAGTCTCATCTTCTTGAAGAATCCTACATTTCCATTCAGTTTTGGAAAGTCTTGGAACAGTTGAAAGGAGGTTTTGATAAAAAAGCGCTCAATTAAGTAAAGTTTTGGGTTGAAACTATGTTTTTTAAACAACTCAGTAGTGCTACGAAACTGCTGAAGGTGATGATTAAAGCTCAGCAGTTTCGTAGCACGCTACGAAACTCCTGAAGCTAAAAAATCCAATATAAATAAACCAGTTTTGAATCATAAGCCAGAAATCTTGAAGGGTGAATATATACAAAGAATCATCCGAAGCTGCAGCAATCAATCAGGTTAAGACAGGTGGAGAAATATAGATTTGGACCCAACTTTAAATTTTGTCATAAAGTGAGCACTTTAATCACAGTTCAAATATGTCAAGATAGCTTAAAAGAGTTTTTGTTTTTAAAGGTAGTGGACAACACATCAAGGACGTGGCCATCTGTCACATTTTGGAAAACAAAGATGAAGGACCTACTTTTGTGGATTCGAGAACCGTAAAGACCGATGAGCAAGGGACGTTTCCTATATTTCAGCACAATGGGAAAGATCTAGCATGGAAGAGAAGCATGGAGTCTTAAACCTCCATCACAACCAAACTAAAAAGGAACCAGATGTCAAGGAATGAGAATCATTGTAACCAAGGCTATTATTAGCATAACATGGTGTTAGAATCCTACTAGATATAGATATCTAAAAAGTCTAGTTAAAGTTTGTTACATTTAATAGGCAGTTAGAAGTTGATTAGGTGTCATTAGAAGTAGATTTCGAGTTTCCCTCATGCTTGAGGAGGAATCTCGATCAGATAGAAGAACCTCTATATATAGCTAGAGCAACAATGTAATAGGGGTTGGAAATTTTATGAAAAAACTCTGATATTTGGCTTATGTAATACTCTGTTTTGGTAATATATGTTTGGCTTTACTTCTCAGGATTCATGAGGGATTTGATGTTCAGAATGTGCGATATTGTTCTTTTCCTAATTCTTGCAGTGGTATGATTGTGTAATCACTTAGAATTCACTTGAGGTGCTCTAACTTCCTGTATGCATTCATAGACTGTGTGGTCCTATCTGAGTTGGTATGTTCTAAATATTTTAAATGTTGAATGCCCTGACTTCTATGTAAGGTTGAAATCATTATCGTATTGAAATGATGTTGACTCCATAAGCCCAATGGATAGTTGCTAAATGTGTTTCCACCATTCATATTTTTACATTTGTTTCACAAGAGTTAGCCATATTAACTATAATCAAAATCATTAACCCTTTTTGAGAGAGCCCTCTCAAGTTGAGGAGGCTAAGCCTCAGCCTAAAGCAGGTTTGAAATAGTTACTTGAGGTCTTCCTGGTCTACAGCCTTCCAGGGTCAGATTTTGAGATAACAGGGTTGATGTGTTCATAGGGACTTTAAAGGATAACATCCAACATGAGGCTTGGCTTAGGGAACCTGATTCTTTGGAGAAGGCATTCAGGTTGGTAAGAAAAAATGAAAGAAAAATTATGGCAAGAATGAAGCCTACCACTCACAACTATAAAGATGGAAATCTTGTTGTCCCTAGCCTTCCACAACCTAGAGGGTTGGCATCAGAAGAATTGGAAGAAAAAAGAGAAAAATGGCTTTGTTACAGTTGTGATAGAAAATACACTAAATTTCATAAGTGTGCTGATAAGAAATCATTTTACATAGATTGTGAAGAGGAGGAAGAAAAGGAACAAGAAACAAGAAACGTCAAAAGAAGAGGAGACACACCAAGAAAAAACACTAGAGAAAGAAGAAACGAATTGAACCATATCTTATAGTGCTTTGGCCAGAATTACCACTCCTTAAACTACAAAGACAGAAGGACATATCAAGAAGAAAAAGGTAATAATGTTGATTGATTCGGGAAGTATCCGTAATTTTATTCATTGTAAGATAGCCAAGGAATTGAATTGCTTCCTATATCCATCACCAAAGTGTCAAGTGATGGTTGCAAATGGAGGAACCATAAATTTCTCTGGAAAGTGCCATAATATCAATATATCCATGCGATAATATGTGTTGAATAGTCCAATGATTTTCATTCAAATGGGTGGTGCTAATGTTGTAGTAGGAGTCCAATGGCTACAATCTTTGGGTACAATAAATTTTAATTTTCAAGAACTTTTCTTGAAATTTGTCTCAAAAGGAAAGGAAGTTGAATTAAGGGGTATCATAGGGAAACTGAGAGAGATAATAAGATCTAATGGCACGACAAAGCTTCTAAAGAAAGAACATCGAGGCATAATTTCACATTTATGTTCGCTAGAGGTTCCCACATTGGAATCATCTATTTCTCCAGATCTCCACAAACTCTTAGACAATCATTCGAGGGTATTTGAGACTCTGAAAGTCCTCCCACCTATTCATTAACATGACCATGCTATTCATTTGATTCTAGGAATTGTTCCTCCAAACATTAGGCCTTACAGATATCCATATGCCCAAAAGAGTGAAAATGAACGTATGGTTGTAGAAATACTAGAGGCTAGTATAATTCAACCTATCCAAAGTTCTTTCTCTGCTCGAGTAGTATTGGTGCACAAGAAGGACGAATCATGGAGAATATGTTCAAATTATATGGAGCTCAACAAGCTCACTATTAAAGATAAATTGCTCATTCGTATCATTCATGAATTATTGGATGAATTGCATGGAGCAATTTAATTCACCAAGTTAGTCCTTTGTTCAGGATATCATCAAATTAGAATGAAGACTGAAGACATTCTGAAAACAAAATTTAGAACTCATGATGGTCATTATGAATTTTTGGTCATGCCTTTTGGAATTACTAATCCACCTTCTACATTTCAAGTTTTGATGAATTCCATTTTAAAACCCTTCCTTTGAAAATTTGTGTTAGTGTTTTTTGATGATATACTAATCTATAGCAAGTCTTGAAAAGATCATGTTCAAAATGTTGATAGAGTGCTCAAACTATTGGAGGAGAAACAATTATATGCAAGAACCTCCATGTTTTTCTTTGGAGTACAAGAGGTGGAATATTTGGGTCATATTGTATATCATGAAGGTGTTAAGGTAGACCCTAGAAAAATTAAAGCCATTAAGGAATGGAAAATCCCCACATCCATAAACCATATGTGAGGATTTCTTGCATTGACATGGTATTAGCACAAGTTTGTTAAGAATTATGGGAGAATAGCAGCACCTATAACACCATTACTGAAGAAATATGCATTTTCATGGACTCTAGAAGCAACAAAGGCGTTTGAACATCATAAAGAGGCAATGTGCCAAGCACCAGTCTTAGCTATGCCATACTTCACAAACACCTTTATTGTGGAACGTGATGCCTTAGGAAATGGAATTGGTGTTTTTTTAAAGCAAAAATAAAGACCCATTGCTTTTGAAAAGCATCCAATCAAAGGAAAATATTTACACAAATCTATTTATGAGAAGGAAATGTTGGCAATACTACATGCATTGTGACCTTACCTAATGGGAAGACACTTCAAGGTAAAAACAGATCATGATAGTCTTAAATACATTTTAAAACAAATATTATCTTCGTAAGAGAAGCAAAAATGGGTCACAAAGGTGTTGGGTTATGACTTTGAAATCATCTACAAAAAGGGAAGAAAAATTGTGTTGCAGATGCACTCTCGAGAAAGGATGAGGATGTGGAAGTATTGCTTTTTGCCATTTCTATTATCCAACCAAATTGGATAAACGAAGCAAGGGATGAATGGAAGAATGATGAAGAAGTGTGGGCACTCGTTCAAAATTTGCAACAAGATCCTAGTACATCTTATAAATTTAGCTAGAAAAATGAAACCTTATGGTACAAAGATTGTGTATACCTCTATAAGAATTCCCAACTCAAACAAAAGATTCTTAGGGAATTGCACACATCTCCCTTAGGAGGGAGTTAAAGATTTTTAAAAACATACCATAGGGTTAAGAAGGAATTTTTTTGGGATGGCCTTAAATATCATATTCCAACAAAATAAAGGTGAGACAATTAATACCCTAGGTCTATTATAACCTTTATCAATTCCAACTCAACATTGGGAGGAGGTTTGAATGGATTTTATCAAAGGTTTACCTAGGTCCAAAGGAAAGAGTGTCATCATGGTGTTAGTTGATAGACTTACCATGTATGCATAATTTAGTACATTATCTCATAGATTTAAAGCCAATACAGTTTCTATTTCATTTATGGAAACAATTCAAAATCTACATGGAAACCCAAAGGTTATTGTAAATGACAAAGATCCTATTTTCACTGGAAATTTTTGGACAAAATTATTTTCTTGTCTGGGTACTTAGTTTTCTCATAACTCATCTTATCATCCTCAATTTGATGGGCAAACTAAGATAGTGAACAAACGTTATGAAGGATATCTTCATTGATTTTTATCCTATAAAGACACACAATGGGTCAAATGGTTGCCTCTCACTGAATGGTGGTATAACACTTCCTTCCATAAAATGACCCCATTTATGGCACCTTATGGATATCGTCCATCATCCGTCACTTCATATTTAAGAGAAAATTCTAAGGTTCAAGCATTGGGAGATCACATCGAGCATCAACAAAAAGTTATCCATCTCTTAAAGGATAACCTCACTTTGGCACAAAATAAAATGAAACAATAGGCAAATCAACATCGCAGCGAAAGAATTTTTGTTCTAGGTGACTGGGTATTTCTACAGCTACAACCATACAAACAAATGTACCTCAATCAATCTAGGAAGGATAATAAATTATCACCAAAGTATTATTGTCTGTACAAGGTGTTGCAAAATAATGGTACTATGGCATACAAATTGGAACTTCCTGCATCTTCTCGAGTGCACCTAGTTTTCCATGTTTCATGCTTAAAGAAGATTATGGGTGGCAAGCTCCCAGGTCAATCAATATTTCCAGAGCTTGACGAGGAAGGAGAAATCATATTGGGACCTGAAGCAGTCATAGAAAAAAGAACTCGATAGCTACAAAATCAATCAATTTCAGAATATCTCATAAAGTGGAAGAACTTACCTGCTGAAGATTCAACATGGGAGGATGAGAATTTTATACAGAAGCATCCAAATCTAATCAAGCATTAAGGAAAACACTTTTTTGACAGAGAGGGGCATGTTATGTTCCTATAATACTAGTGTATTCCATTATTATTATTGTGATTGTACCCTTTCTTGTTATTGTTTTGCCCATGTTTTCCCCATATTGTTATTAGTGTGCCCCATAGAAGCCCACTATTGTTATTTTTGAGCCCTTACATTATTATTACTATGTCAGCTCTAATTATATTGTGACCCCTTAGACTCCTATACATAGAAAGAAGGTCTTGTCTTTTGAATCTTCCAAGAATTGTCCATTTGTGTATTTAGAGAAGTTTTCCCCCTCGAAGAGGCTATGTTTTAAGTCATTGATCTATCTCTTTCTTCTATTTTGTGAGCTGGCTATATAACACCTAGGATGCAAAAAACCACGGATATTACCTGTTTGGCCTTACTAGGAAAAATAGAACCAGGATAGGGAGGTTTTATTTCGGGAAATTGAGAATCATCAGGCAGAAACGTTTCAAACAATTTGGAACTCTGAGGGAAATCCATTTTTTTATATATATCTTTGTATGGAAATCTTGGTGATAAGGTTGCCTTCAGTTAGTGTTTGTTATCTGGAGAAGTTTTGAAATTTAGTGGCCATTAATAGAAAAGAGGAATTTAACATTATGGGCCACTACTGTTCTTTGTCTAGGCATATAGTGGAATTGGCACTAGGTTACAAATTCAAGGAAATGTATTGGGGCAAGAGAGAGTCCCAAAATCATAATTCATCAATGAGGTCCAGATGGTTCTGTTTGAACCAATTGTAAAGTTATTATAATTCAAATTAAAAATTGGCCTCTTTAACCTAATAGAGCTTATCAACTAAAGGTTGGATGTCCAAATTTATGGCTGGGAGCAACATGGGATTCTCGTGGGGAACAAATTTCTTCTTGGAGAGATAATCGAGAAAAATGAGGCATCATTTCTCTTATAAATACTTGATCAAAGAGCTGGATGATCGAGGAAGGAATTGGACAAGCCTGTGAATGTGTTGAAGCTTCTAAAAATGGTAGGGATCTAAGAGGAGACACAATGTTGTTCAAAATATTTTGGAACACAAAAATGGCCAAGGAATGTTCAATGTCCACAAAACTAGAAGTTTATATAAAAAAATAGTTATCATTTGTAAAAAGTCATTTATTTTGGTGTCGGAGAATAGAATTAATGAATAATAGACTTCTATAAGGGACAAGTGAAAATAGACATATTGTGATGGGCCGGGGTGGGGAATCTAGACACATGGCATTGAGAATTGTGGGAGATATGGTGACGTGTGAGTGCGGGAGGAAGGTGCAGGGATGAAGGGCTAGGCAAAAGCATGCTGGAGGGGGAGGAGGTATGTTGCAGTAGGGGAGTGGATAAGATGGGGACGTGGCGCAGTGGAACAATGGGGATAAGACCAATGGGTGGTCAACGAAAGGGAAAGCAGGTTTGGGGGGAACCCGGAGGTGGGTAAAGATGGGAAGTGGCTTCGCAGGGAGGGGGAGTAGAGTGCAAGAGAGGGTGACACATAGAGGGAAACATGTTTTTCAAGACTGTTTCCCTAGAACCCCCTGTTGGATATCGTTCGGAAGGGGTTGGGGGGAAGGGTAGAATGGTGTGTCCATCATTGATTTGGGTAGGCCACATCTGATGCATTGGTTTGTGTTGTCAGGTTACTACAAAATAACAAGGTCTCATATCAAACATATTTTATTACATCCCAACAAAATGGTTTTTTTCATCTTTTCACTTTAATAAAATGAAAATCAACCTTTATGCCTAAAGTACCTTATTAGAGCTTGTTAATCGTGATTGAATGACACATTTATGTATTCTAAACTAAATTAATCTATCTTTAAACCTCATTAATTAACTTTGAATTATATTAATCTATCCCAAAGACACATTTTCATTTTCTATCCTTTTATTTCTTTTTCTAAAGTTTTTTAATTTCTTTTTATGTTTTTACTAATTAACAAAGATTAAAGAATTTGGTTAATCCCTTTTTATTCTACCTATTCAATTTCAACCAAAATTACACTAGATTGGTTATTTATTCACTAATGTAGACTCACTTTATTTAACTTAGTTTAATTATGTTTAAACAATATGATTAAGCTAGCTACTCTATTTCTAACTTTGGGGTGGCACCTTAACAAGCTACACACTTCCTTGAAAATTCCAAAAGTATTATTGATGTATTATAGCTTTTTTGGATTGGCATTTAGACTTGCTCACTTCCATATATAATAGCCCTATTAATAAGTATTATATATATATTTATATGTATATTATTATAGATATTATGTAATATATATATTTATGGGGATATTCTCATCATCATTAATTTTTTTTAATTGCTATTCTTTATTTGTTTCTCTTTCACTTGTTTTTACACATATACATTTTTATACTCTCTTTTTGTTTTTTATTTTGTTTTTTATTCTATGTATATGTGTATTTATTTATTTTTGTAAATCATTTGCAGAATACAATATTATTTACAATTTGATCAACTGAAAGATAATAGCCAAACATCATTTGATCCTATGAATCATAGGACCCTAATGGTGGCTCCAACTAGGGATGACATCCTCCCTATGAGGTGTCAAGAATGTTGTACATAAGTATCCTTCGTCCATTGTTTAGTCTTTATTCTACATCTGAACTGAGTTTTTATTGTTGTGGATATCGCAACAACTCATCAGGAGCTTATGGCCTTCTCTTTGGGCTTTAAATTATGATGTAAGCCACCCACATTGACAGTGGAAAAATGGAATGATATTCACAATGATTTCAGTAAAAAGTGATTTATCATTGAGGAAATTAATGTTTGAGCATTATACGATTGACACGTCCACTAGGAATTTCTACTCGAGATAGGTCTTTCAAAAAAAAATGCATTGTTCCCTCTATAAGCATCAATTTTATATGTTCCCTTCCGCAAATTATCGAACTTACCATGCTTACCATTGTCTTCTTTCCTTGAGTTCCACTTTATTACTTTGTATCCTAATTGAAAGTCAACAACTTTAGTTCTTATGTTATAAATCTGTTTGATGTTCTCTTGGATGACTTGGGTTCTATTGTAAATGTGTTCTCTTGATTGCTGCAGTTGTATATTCTTGTTTATGCTCCTTTGTAGATCATTAGGCTCAACTTGTGTTTCCTGTAGTAATTTGAGAATAGGGTTTCCTAGGGATGTGGGGAAAAACATCTAACCCATAACTAATTAGAATGGAGATAGTCCAATAGACTTTTTGGTACTAATTTTGTCAGCCCACAAAGCATTGATTAATTTATTATGCCAAGACTTCTTGTTAGCCTGCAACAACTTCTTGATGATAATTACCAAACTTTTATTTGAAGACTCTGCTAACCCATTTCCCTATGGTTTATATGCAGTAGAGTGACCCAATATTATATTGTATTTGTTGCAAAATTCCACCATCTTCTTTGATTTGAATTGAACTGCATTATCACTAAAAAATTCTTAATTTTTCATCCAAATCTACAAAGAATTCTACCTTCTAGGAATTTAATGATCACTCCATTTGTGGCTTATATTGTAGGTATAGCTTCAATCCATTTTGTAAAATAATCAGTGGTTGTAAGAATCCACTTATGCTAGGTTGAGGAACTAGGATGAATTTATATAATCAAATCCAAACCCCATTGCTAGAAAGGAGTTTCAACAGATATGGGCTTCAAGGGTAGGGGTAATAATTTTCTTTTTCCTTCAAAGATTTGGCATTGATGACATGTGGTGACTTTCCTATGGCCATATGCAAATAAGGTGGGCCAGTAAAAACCATACCTTAAGACCTTGTTTAATGTTGTCTTCTAGTACAAGCACCCTCCACAATCTCCTTCATGGAATTCCTGCATAACTTTATCTGCTTCATATTTTAGTAAAATGTTAAGTAATATTCCTCCGACATCTTTCCAATACACATCACTATCCAAAATAAAAAATGTCATAGCTTTCAATTTAATATATCTAGATTTAGTCTTAGTCAAACCTAGAGGAACTTTTAAATTTTGCAGTACAAAGACAATGTCTTCATATCATGAAGAGGTATCAAAGGCTTTTGATACGTATGGAGTCACCTGCTCTTCCTATTCATCCAATTCAACTATGAAATTTATATCAAGTGCATGGAAATTAGATTCTTCCATTAGTTTTGCCAATCTCTAACCTTTGATCAACTTAGTGGGATTGATTTCAAGATCATATTTTAAAATAATAGCAACGCATTTGGCCCTATTTCCATCAAGACCAGTCTATGTCAAAATATCTTTTACAATATCATTAGTGATAAATGCAATTATATGGGAGTGTAAGATGTAAAGTCTAAAGTCCTTTAGTTCTTTTACCAAGGAAAAATCATGTTTCTTCATTACATTGTATTTTAGTGACGCATCACTTAAATCTCTACTAAAGAAATCTATTGGCTTATCCTATCCTTCATTGTTCTTGTGCAATAAAACATATGCAATAATATGATCAGATGCGAAAGAAAATATCATAAAATATTTGGTGAAGTCAAGACTAATCAATACAGGAGTAGTTTTTAAAGCTATCTTTACTTCATTGAAAGATTTTTTGGCTTCATATTTCCACTTTATTTTAGTATCAATTTTTAATATATTTTTTATGGATCTTAAGATTTCTACTAAGTTAAGAATAAATCTCAAGAGGAAATTTATTGTCCCAATGAAGGATTGCACTTATTTCCTGTTTCTGGGTCGGTGAATTTTGAGAATAGCTTCAACTCTCCTAAGATAAATTCTAATTCCTTTCTTGGAAATTATGTGGCCCAAAATCTTTCCCTCGTCTAATGCAAGCATAGTTTTCATGGGGTTCAGTGAGATGCCATATTTCCTACAATTTCAAAGACTTTTCCTAGATGCAGCAGATGTTCTTCCTCATTCTTTGAAACTACAATGATATCATCCAGATAAATGACAATAAGCCTATCAATTTCATCAGCAAAGGTAATATCCATTTCCCTTTGGAAGGTCACACCAACATTCATCAGACCAAAAGGAATCTATACATACATAAAGGTACCCCATGGTATAGTAAATGTTATCTTTCGACGATCATCACGGTGAGCCAGGACCTAGTTATAACCTGAAAAACCATCTAATAAAGAGATCCTACTTGAACCAACAACCCTTTGTAATATATGATCCATTTTTGGGAGGGGATAGTTGTCTTTAAGTGAGGCTTTATTCAAGATTATGAAGTCTACACAGTCTAATTTCTCCCGTTTTCTTCCTTGTAGGTACTAGGATCAAGAGCCACTTAGAAAATCTGAGAGGTACAATAATTTTGGCATCGTATAGCTTCTTAAATCCCTTTTCTATTAGGGGTAATAGAATTGGGTTCACCGTTATCAACTTTTGTTTAAAATGTTTATGATCTTCTTTAAGGGGGATAGTATGTTAAATAATGGTGGTGTCATAGGATTTTATGATCTAGGTGCATATTAGTGGCCACCCGCCAATTACACTTGGACCCCCACCATTGTTTCTTTTAGTTTTTCAATTCCCTTAATTGTAACACAATTTACTATTTTTAGCAGTTTTTTGGGTCATGAACTTTTGAAGCCGTTTTGAGGCCCTAAACGACATTTTTTTGGTAATCTACCCCAACGATATTCTGTCTAAAATTGTCTTTTTTTTCGTAATCCTTGAAAGGATCTTTCCAACAGGTTATCATGCATGCCAAGCAAAGATAATATGGCCAAGTCGCGACCCCGAGAAGTTGGCTATCCAACTCACCCCGGGCCCATAAACTCTTGGTGTTACATCTCCTCGGGTTAGGGTTTTGGTTGTTTAAGGTTTTCTCTTATTGTTCAATAATAAAAATTCCCTTGAGCCTCATTCTAACGTAGTTCAGAGGTATGTAGCCACCACATCTCTTGTTAGAGATAAACTACCATTGCCTGAGCTAGTCTTATTTCCATTATGTTTGTAAGCATATTACAGTTTTTGAGATTAATGAAATGAAGTGTCATTTATACTGCATCTTTGTATTTATGGTTATATCTGTAATTTGTTGTGTTCATGTTTAAATCCATATCAGTGGTATCAGAGTAGTCTGCTCTTTCTCTATTGTTCTTTAAATGTCCCCAACAAGGTCGGGATATAAGGAGTTAGGGCTTGAACTGGTCGAACCTTTGCAATACCATCCTCGTAGATCCAGATGGCCTCGCATGGCAGATGAAAATTAAGATGAGGGGGGTAGGAGATCCCGTCAAAATATTGCTCGAGGAATCCCTCGAGTGACAAAGGAATGTGACGATGCACAACTTTTCCCAAATCCTTCAGCGACACCCAGGGGTGATGCATCTACTTCCGGAAGCTATTATGGAAGTGCCACACCCTTTAAGGTACAATTTAACTTTGGCATTCCCATATTTGAGGGTCAGATAGATGCAAACGTTGTAGATAAATGGTTAAATCTACTAGAGAGATATTTTTCCATTCAAGGACAAGTGGGAAAGCTATTGTGAGCAAAAGGACAAAAGTATGAACTCACTATTTTCAGCTACACCCACTTGGAACTCGTTTGAAGATGTCATCAAGGAGCAGTACTACCTTATCAGGAGCGATGAGGACAAATACATAAAGTGGACAATGCTGTGACAGGGAAGGGATCAAGATGGGATGGAGTTTACCAATTATTTTCATACCCTTCGCACGAAGTTGGGTATCAAGGATTCTGAGAAATTTCGTTCTCAAGTACCTCAACTACCTACACAAGTACATCTAGGACGAGATGGAATTCCTGGACATCTCCTCACTCGACATTGCATACCGATATGCAGTCAAGATCAAGCTAAAGTTTAAATAGAAGAAGCGAGACTTCATATGTATGAATATGGAGCAAGGGAAAGGTGGCCCCAAACTGCAGAACAAAGGACAAAGCCAAGGTGGGGCAACCCAAGACAACCCACCAAAGCTGCAAGAAAATAACAACATCATGATGTTGAAGAAGGACATGGGACAGTGGTGTCAGTTCCATAAGAACTCCACTCACAAGAAAAGTCAGTGTCAGGCCAAGCAGTCACTGGTGGCCGAACTAAAGGCTTCAAAATCAGATGCATGTTATGACTTTGAGTCAACCTGACAAGGGGAATGACAAAGGGAGGTAGATTATTTATGTGGAGCCCAATGCCATCATTCCCACCATGAAGATCCAGAAGAAGGAACCCAAAGATCCATAGAAGAAGGAGTGCTTCTTCCACTCCAAGATGTGGGTAAAGGGTTCCATGCTACAGTTCATTATCGATAGCGGGAGCTAAAAGAACCTCATTTCAATAGGGGTCATGTTATGAAACCAACTCAAGAAAAGATAGAAAAGTAGATCAACGCCTTAGAATTCAGCCTCTTCGAGGGGGCAACCTCCTTTACATTACATAAATGAACAATTCTTGGATGATACAAATGAAAGGGCACAAGAATAACAATAATAATTTAAGGGCACAAGAATAACAATAGTGGGCTTCTATGGGGCACAATAGTAACAATATGGGTACTACGTAGGTACATCAATATAATAAGTGGGTTGTACTAATAACAATAAGGATTTACACTAGTAGAATAGGGGCCTAACATGCCCCTCTCCTTCAAAAAGCGTTGTCCTCAATGCTTGAGTAGTTCTTGATGCTTCTGTATAAAATTCTTGTCCTCCCATTTCGAATATTCAGCAGGTAATTTCTTCCACTTGATGAGATACTCTAAAATTGATTGATTTTGTATCTGTCGGGTTCTTCTTTGTGTGACTAGTCCAGGTTCCAATATGATTTTTCCTTCCTTTTCAACGTCTGGCAATATTGTTTGAATTGGGATCTTTTGCAACTTTTGAATAAGTGGCCATACTGCTTCGTCCTTCTCCCATTCATCCCTTGCATCATTTATCCAATCTGGTTGGATAATAGAAATAGCACAAAACAATCCTTCCACATCCTCATCCTTGAGGTGTCTTCGCATTCGGTAAGGTCGCCATTTTTTAAGTGCATGTAGTATTGGCAACATTTCCTTCTCATAAATAGCTTGTCAATCACCTACATCAAAAATTTTTTCACTATGATGTTGATCTACCTATTGTTTCATATGATTTTGCACCGAAGTGGCATTATCCTTTAAAAGTTGGAGAACTTGTTGTTGATGCTTGATGTGATCTTTCACTGCTTGAACCTTTTTCTTCTTGATATGTCCTTCTATCTCTAGAGTATGGGGAGTGGTAATTTCTTCCAATCCTTTACAAGATATGGTCAGATTCATTTCTTGATGTTCGATGTGATCTTTCACTTCTTGAACATTTTTCTTCTTGGTATGTCCTTCTATCTTAACAGTTTGAGGAGTGGTAATTTCGACCAATGAATTACAAGATATGGTTGGATTCATTTCTTCTTTCTCGATGTGATCCTTCACTTCTTGCACCTTTTTCTTCTTGATATGTCCTTCTATCTTGAGAGTTTGAGGAGTGGTAATGCTTGCGAATGCTTTACAAGATATGGTCTGATTCCTTTCTTCTTTCTCTGGGATGGGGTCCTGCCGTATATCCTCTTCTTTTGATGTTTCTTGATCCTTTTCTTCCTCATCTTCATAATCTATGTAAAATAATTTCTTCTCAGCACACTTATGA